>PVIY010000968.1:0-149718 GCA_004026745.1 Myrmecophaga tridactyla
TTCTTTACATGCATTTCTTAATAGCCAAATCTATGGGTACAAAAACTTTAAAATTGCCTTTCAAAATTCTTTTAAACCTAATCCATGCAAATATGACTTGGCACATTGGATGTTTTACATCATATTGATGTATTTAAAATTTTTAAAAATACTTATAATCTTTGGAAGAAGCTGAGAAATATTTTTCCAAAACAACTTTATTAGCACAATGGTTTAAAAAAAAAGGCAATTAACATTGACTCTTTATCTTCAGAGAAGGGTGGTTAACTGGCAGAAAACTTCATCCTTCCCATCAGAACATCTCTGGGAAATGCATCTCTCTCTCTGACTTATTTTCCTGGGTTTTTAGCCTCAAACACTCATTTCTAACCATGGGCTTTACAGTCATATGACCTTTAAGTTTTACGGTCATTTTTAAAGGGACTTGTCATTCTTACTGTAAGTCCATTAAAATGTAACTAAAACCTTCAAAACGGACAAATAAAATTCAGCATTTATCTAACATACATAGTGTGATGATTTTCAGTTCACTACAAATAAGATATGAAATGAACTAAACTTAATCTCCACAGGGATTTCTTTTTCCCAGATAGAATAGAAGAAACAAAACTTACAAGAGAATTTAATAAGGCAGTTTAAAATCTATCAGATCTATTAACTGAGAGATATTCATTTTGAAACATGGCTGATGACTATATTAAACAGCCTTATGGAAAACTACTGACACTCTGGAGAATTATGCTCTAATGCAGTGATGTAAAAAAGCCATCCCCAACACTTCCTCTGAGTTTATATTCATATTTTGTCTCAGTAACCTGGGATGTCTCTTTGGAATTAAAAGGGTGCTGCTTTCAGATGCCTGAACTCAATCAAGATGGTTCTCACCAATTATTATTCATAGTTATGTTAGAAATTCATCAAAGAAAATTTTAAAAAAATGAATAAATACATTTAAATCTAAAAATTCATATAACAAAAATTCTTGAACACTGTTTTTAAATGACTTTTTGAGAAATTGTGTAGAAAGTAACAGATATTTGCACATGAGGTAAAAATATTATTCCAGGTCTATCATTTTTAGATTGCAGCCTTCTTTTATATACATCATTCATAATAACCAGTTTATTGTTAGATACCAAAAATAATTGCAATATTTTATTTATTATACAAAAAATAAATAGATCTGAAAGTTAAACCTGGCATATTACACATACCTTACTTTGAAATATACAAAAAGTAACAAATGCAACTTCAATTTATGTTTATATATTTTTTATTTATATTTGTTAATAGGAAAATCATTTGGGCTTTGATTAATAAGTTAGTGTTACTTTGAATTCAGTTGACTTAATTTTTGATGGGGTCTCAACCTCTTTATATGAGCCAGCATACTGGCATGGTTTGGTACCTTCAATTAACTTCTTTCAATTAAATCAATTTGTGATTAGAAAAGGCTAACTGTCTGCCAATGTTGTAATTAGATTTTCTAAAAATAAGAGATAAGAAGCTGGTTGTAGCTGATAATGTCAATGCATGCCGATGATACAAATAAATGGACAAAGGTATTTCAAACCTATAAAAGTATATCTTTAAAATAGAATTTTTAAAATTTTTATTACTTTAAAATAGCAAGTCAATAGAGCATAAGCTTTCTTCCTTCTTACCTATTCAAACCTGAATGAATTTTGGTGGAAAACTGCGTTTTTCAGTATACACAAAGATAGTTCTCATATTCAAAATCCATCAGTTTATCTAAACTAATTTTGAGTACAATATGCATTTTCTTCATGCTGCTTTGGTTACATTAATGCAATTTTTTGATCTTTTTTTCTTACCACAAATGTATTGTCGTTGAAATTTTCCTTGGTTAATAATATATTTATGAAGAAATTATAACTAACTCTGTACCTACTAATTAAATAAGGAAGATTTAATGTGCCCAAATTATTTTAATGTAAACACCATTTAATCATTTGAAATTGTCATCTCTAAATTAGGAAGAAAAAGAGATAGATGATAGACAGGTAGGTATGTGTGAGTGCAGATACAAATATAAAATTCTATGTGATTTCGTAAGATATGTATTTAAACTATTCCCACATAATCAGTTGATTTATATGCAAATCAAACTCTAAGATTTCAAGAACACCTTTGATTAAGTATTGTATAAGTTAAGGATTTCCAAATTATTTGATGTAGAATATATTTTGTATAACTGGAGAATGAAAATAAATATAAATATATTAATAAATGTGTAAGTTCCAAATTTATTGTATTTATGGTCTAGCATAAATGACAAAAATTTTTCATTGACGTGAGTAGTATTAACTTGCATTTTATTTTTAAAATGATTTTTTAAATTAATGCATAATAAAATACATTAATATAGAAACTTGAAATTTAGAAATTTTAACAATTATTGGACAGAATGTCATACTCCTACAACCCATATTTGATGCAGTACCATTTTAACATCATATAGTTGATCATGGTGCTTCCCTATGTAAGACTCTACACTGCAATCCCATTGATTGACAAATCAAATTAGTGTTGAGGTCATTCGGCAATGACTTCTGAGAAGATTACATCCAAACTGAGAGCTAAATGACAAAATGGAAGCACCTACGCATGGAAGAGCATTCTAGGGAGACTGACTATCTAGAGAAAAGTACTAATGACAGTTATAAGTTTGTGCATTTAAGAGTAGTGGGGCTTGAGTGTATGAACAATGTGTTAGAGATAAGATGAGGCTGGAGTGGTCAGCTGGGGCCAGGTCATGTAGGGCATTGTAAACCTTGGTAAAATGATTGGTTTTCATTTTGTGATCAATCAAATTTTGCATAGGGGAATAACATGATCAGATATATGATGTTCAAGTGACCCATCAAATATGGATTGTGGTGTGTGCCGGTGGAGACAATAAGAGTTGGAGGTTATTGCATCAGTGCAGGTGAATTATGGTTGTTTGGGTATGCATTTAAAGAAGAGATTTAGAGAATTTTTTGGTCAGTACATCTTTTTTAAAAAAATTTTTATTGTATACTGTAACATATATACAAACTAAAGCAATACAAAAGCAATAGTTTTCAAACTACACTTCCACAAGTGGTTATAGGACAGATCCCAGAGTTTGTCAAGGGCTACCATATGATCCACTCATATTTTTCTTTTAGTTGCTCCAGAATATAAGAGGCTAGATGGCTTAAATATTTTTTTTTGCCATCACAATTGACTATTTTCCTTCTTTTTTTGTGAAAAATAACATATATACAAAGAACTATAAATTTCCAAGTGCAGCACCACAATTAGTTGTAGAACATATTTCAGATTTTGACATGGGTTACAATTCCACAATTTTAGGATTTTACTTCTAGCTGCTCTAAAATATTGGAGACTAAAAGAGATATCAATTTAATGATTCAGCATTCATATTTATTTGTTAAATCCTATCTTCTATGTATAACTCCACCATCATTTTTGATCGTTCCATACTTCTCTTTAGGGTATTTAGGAAATTCTAAATTTTTGATATTGGAAGGGCCTGTCACTAATATGGGGTAGGGAGATGAACTAGCTGTTGTTCTGAAGAGGCTGGGCTAGGTTTCAGGACTTATCTGAACCAGGGACACATCTGGAGTTTGTAGGTTTCTAGAAAGTTACTCTAGTGCATGGAACCCTTGTGGAATCTTATATATCTGCCCTCAGTGTTCTTCAGGAT
Source organism: Myrmecophaga tridactyla (assembly GCA_004026745.1). Taxonomy (NCBI): domain Eukaryota; kingdom Metazoa; phylum Chordata; class Mammalia; order Pilosa; family Myrmecophagidae; genus Myrmecophaga; species Myrmecophaga tridactyla. Next base: position 3,719 of record PVIY010000968.1, read on the forward strand.
TGGCTGGAATGGTCCTGGTTGGGGGGTGGCAGGTTATGATAGGTAGCAAGGTCTACCTGAAGCTTATGTAAGAGCAACCTCCAGAGTAGCCTCTCGACTCTATTTGAACTCTCTCTGCCATTGATACTTTATCAATTACACTTCTTTTCCACCTTTTGATCAAGATGGAATTGTTGATTCCGTGATGCCAGGTCTGGATTCATCCCTGGGAGTCATCTCCGATGTTGCCAGGAAGATTTTCACCCCTGGATGTCATGTCCCCTGTTGGGGGGAAGACAATGATTTCACTTGCAGAGTTGGGCTTAGAGAGACTGAGGCCACATCAGAGCAACAACAGAGGTCCTCTAGAAGTAACTCTAAGGCATGCCTATAAGTAGCCTAAGCTCCTCTACTACTTACACAAGCTTCACAAGAGTAAGCCTCATGATTGAGGGCCTGGCCTATTGATTTGGGTGTCCCCAAAGTCTGATACAGTATCAGGGGATTCCCTGATGTTAGGGTTTAATAGTTCCATATACTTTCTCCCCTACCTCAGGCGACTTCACCAATATTTTTGATTATCTGCTGGATATACTCTAGGATGTTTCCAGGCATTACAATAATTTATACAGGATTAAAAGACCTCTTTCTTATTCTGTGCTCCCAGTGTTTCAGTTGTTCAAATGAGTTATACAAATAGTTGAATTAGATTATGTACTGCAGAAAATTTCAGTTCCAGGTCAAATAAACCTTTCTTCCATTGGTCTCAAAGAGTATGTGTGATTTTAAAACATAGACACTGTCTGCCTTACCCTTATGTTCTGAATTACTTTAACTCCAACCTATTTGGCTTCATCCTTATCTTTAAATATCAGGTTATATATAAAAAATAGCCTCTCAAAATCCAGAAATATTAATCACCATTCAGGACTTAATGTGTCTGCTCTAAAACCTTACAATCTAGGTCCCTGTCTTTTTTATAAGCATTTTCTAAAGGTAACCATACCATTGTTGTTCTTTTGTTTCTGGCTTATTTTGTTTCACCAAATATCCTACATTTTCATTCACATCATTGCATGTCACATGAATTTGTTCCTTTCTGTAGCAGCACAACCTTTGTTCATAAGTATACACCATCATATGCCAATGTACTTCTCTGTCCGTGCATCCTTCAGCCACCTGCATTCATCGGGCATCATGCAGAGGGCCCAAAGTCCACAGTCCATCAACATTCTCAATTTTAGATGAGTTCATTGTTCCCAAGAGAAATAGAACTAATAAACACACCCTAGCCAAATAAGAAATCTAAAACTCCTCTCAACTCTTGTCCCTCTCCCCATTATTTATCTCTGGAGTTGCTGTAATAGTGCTGATGGTTTCCTTTTGAACATACCTCTTAGCATGCACCAACAGTTTTCCCCCTGTACCCTGGACTTACACACTTTTTATACAAGAATCATATCTTTGAAGTAGTGCTATTGCTGGGTCATAGGGCAACTCGATATTTAGTTTCCTAAGGAATCTCCAAGCAGTCTTCCATAGTGGCTGCACCATTATACATTTCCACTATCAGTGCATAAGTGTCCCAGTTTCTCCACATCCTCTCCAACATTTATAGTTTCCTGTTTGTTTAATAGCAGCCATTCTTATAGGTGTGAGGTGGTATCTTAGTGTAGTCTTGATCTGCATTTATCTTATAGCCAGTGAAAATGAGCATCTCTTAATGTGCTTTTGAGCTATCTGTATTTGCTCTTCAGAGAAGTGCCTATTCATATCTTTAGCCTATTTTATAATTGGGTTGTTTGTTCTTATGTTGTTGAGTTTTATGATTTCTTTGTGTATACAGGAAATCAAACTTTTGTCTGATATGTGATTTCCAAATATTTTCTCCCATTGAGTTGGCTGTCTCTTCATCTTTTTGACAAGGTCTTTTGAGGTGCAGAAGCATTTAATTTCGAGGATTTCCCATTTTTTGTTGCTTGTGCTTTGGGTGTAATATTTAGGAAGCTACCTCCTATTGTTAGGTCTTGAAGATGTTTCCTTACATTTTCTTCTAGAAACTTTATGTTGCTAGTCCTTACATTTAGGTGTTTTTTCCACTTTGAGTTAATTGTTGTGTAAGGTGAAAGATAGGGGTCCTCTTTAATTCTCTTGGATATTGATATTCAGTTCTTCCATGCTCAACTATTAAAAAAACTATTTTGTCCCAGTTCAGAGGATTTGGGGCCCTTGTCAAAAATCAGTTGATCATAGATTTGGTGGTGTGTATCTGCACTCTCAATTCAATTCCATTGGTCAATGCTTCTATCTTTGTGTAGTACATCTTTTGAAGTAGAGGATATGATAATGGATTAAATGCTATAAGTGAAAGAAAATAATCAAGACAAAAACTTAGATTTTTGGCTTGAATGACAGTATGGATATTGGTGCTACTTATTTTGGTGGTGAAGTCTTGTGGGGAGGACATGATATTTTAGAGAAAACAAAGTGTGGAATTGGGCATCTTAAGTTTGGGATGCCTAATGGCCTTTTGAAGATAGTAATATGTACAAGGAGGAAGTTCATGGCAAAATTTTGTGTTAAGACATAAATAGGGGAATTCTAGCATATACATGTTACATAATTACAAGGGAATGGGTGAAAGGAGGGGATTTAGGCAGAGAAGAGAAGAGAGCACTGTACTGATCTCTGGGGCACCCCAACATTTAGAGGTGGTGCCTGGAATGGGAATAAGCAGAGTTAAAAGAAAGGACAAGGTAAAAGAGGTAAGAAGAGAAGATCAAACATTTTTATAGGACAGTATGAGGAAATACTGAAAAGTTTTCTGATATTACATTTTATAATTCAAAGCATGCACTTTGTGTTAAAGCATGATGTAGTGTTGTGACTTTAATTAAAAAGTGAAGGAAAGCAAATTCAGAGTAAGCAAGAGCCTATATATTTCCTAGTATTCTGTTCATAGATAAAACAGCAACAACAGAAAACAAAATGGAAAACCTCAAATAATATGGGCAAAGAACTATTGTTAAAATAAATCTACAAATGGAAAAAAATTGTGTTTTGATACTAGTGCTTAATGTTTCACAAGGTAGCATAACTGATTTCCTGATGAATACCATTCTGGCAATAGCCCAGCAGTGGTGGAAAGTAGCTTTTAAATAGTGTCTTTAGGAACTGGAAAGAATGGATAAACTATTTTTAATGATTCTACCTCAGATAATTGCCCACAGTGGAACAATTCTGGAGACCTAAGTGCTTCACACAGAAAAGAAATCACTATATAACCATTATCTTCATATTACTATAGATGATATATTTTCCATAAGTTCACAGAAGGCTTGTGGAGCATAAAATAGTAATTTGCTGTCATTCTCTTCTGCCCTTATTTATCAGAAGTAATGCTTAATATCCCTTTGATTCTGTGAAATATTTTAAATAATGAGGTATAAGTTTTCAACATGTAAAATGTTCAAATATGTTAAGTATTAAATAAAAGAGTGGTGCGATGGTGGCTCAGTGGCATAATTCTCACCTGCCATGCCAGAGACCTGGGTTTGATTACAGGTGCCTCCCCATGAAAAAAAAGGAAAAAAGAAATAAAAGCAAAATATACTTATGCACATAAATTTTTATTTACTTCATAAACATTTACATATATATTATGGTAATTAAACTTATCACATGCATTGGTTGTATGTTCCACTATTAGTTGTGAATATTCTCACAGTGACTGAAAATTTGGCTCAGAAGACAGTGGAAACCACATCTGCATGCTATGTTGATAATATTTTGGTAATTTTGATATGAGTGATTATTCTAGCATTGTGTCAATATTTCTAGCTCTAACACTGTCTCGTTCTATTTCTATATAAGTATCGATATAACTATATACAGACAGTATTAAATATTTTATTTCCACAAAAATATATTTCTATATTTATTTATTGAATAAGGAATATATCTACACACTTGAGGTATAACAGGTAAAATGCATTGTGAAGTTTCTTTCTCTCAACTATCCCTCACACACCCAAGTTTCATTACTATTTAACATATATTAACAATTGTTCATGATGTATTGATGTTTTAAAAATATACAAAGCAATACATATTGACATCCTATAGAAATAATTCTCTCCCTTGTTTTTGGACTTAAAAGTCTATAGTGGATCTTCCTAGAAAGAAAAGTCCAGGGCCAGATGGCTTCACAGGGGAATTTTATCAAACATTCCAAACAGAACTAACACCATTTCTGCTCAACCTTTTTCAAAAAATTGAGGAAAAAGTAACACTGTCTAACTCATTTTATGAAGCTAATAACATTTTATTACCAAAACTGGTTAAGATGCTAAAGCAAAGGAAAACTACAGGCAAATCTCCCCAATGAGCATAGATGCAAAATTCTCAACAAAATACTAGAAAATTGAACCCAACAACACATTAAAAGAATTATATACCATGACCAAGTGGGGTTTATACCAGGAATGCAAGGATGGTTCAACACATGAAAATCAATTAATGTAATACAGCACACTAACAAATTGAAACAGAAAAGTCACATGAACATCTCGATTGATGCTGAAAAAGCATTCAACAAAATTCAACATCCTTTTCTAGTAAAAACACATCAAAAGATAGGAATCAAAGATAACTTCCTCAATATGATAAATGGCATATATGAAAGACTGATAGCATGATATTTGATATGCAGAGACTGAAAGCTTTCTCTCTAAGATCAGGGATGAGACAAGGATGCCCACCGTCACCACAGTTATTCAACATTGTTCTAGAAGTTCTAGCTAGATCAGGACTAGCTGCCACCACCACCATCTATTACCTAAACATTTCCATCATTCCATATTGGAACCCTGTACATTTAAGCCTTAACTTCTCATTCCCTATCCCTACCCCATCCCCTGATAACCGGTATTCTAAATTCTGACTCTCTGAGTTTGCTTGTTCTAATTGGGTCAAGTCAGTGATATACAGTATTTGTCCTTTCTTCTTCCTCTTTTTTAAATATTAAGCATTTAGTGCTATAATTTTCTCTTTCAGCACTGCCTTTAGTGCATGCCATAAATTCTGGTATGTATATTTTCATTTTCATTCACCTCAAGATATTTCTAATTTCACTTCTGCTTTCCTCTTTAATCTATTGGTTGCTTAAGAATATGCTGTTTAATTTCCACATATTTGTGAATTTTCCATATTTACTTCTCTTAGTGATTTCTAACTTCATTTCATTGTAGTCAGAGAATATGCACTGTATGATTTCAATATTTTTGAATTCATTGTGACCTGTTTTATAACTCAATTTATGGTCTATTCTGAAAAATGACCTATGTACACTTGAGAAGAATGTGTATTTTGCCTTGTTGGGTGAAGTATTTATATATGTTTGTAAGGGTTAGTTGGTTTAGTATATCACTCAAGTCTTGTACTCCCTTATGGATCTTCTGATTAGATGCTCTCTCCATTATTGAGAGTGGTGAATAAAGACTCCTAAGATTAATGTAGAACCATCATTTTGTTTCTTCAAATCTGTCAATATTTGCTTCATTTGTTTTGGTGCTCTGTTTTTACTATCATATATGTTCACAATTGTTACATCTTCCTATTTTATTGCACCACTTAGCAGTAGCAGTATATAATGACCATTTTTATCTGTCATTACCATTTTAACTTAAAGTCTATTTTATCTGATATTAGTACAGTCATCACAGCTCTCTTTTCAGTACTACTTGCATTGTAAATAATTTTTATCCATTTCCACCCTCCATCTATTTGAATCTTTGACTCTAAGGTGAATCTCCACAGAGAGCATATACTTCTGTCTTGCTTTTTTTATCTATTCTGCCAATCTCTGCCTTGTAACTGGAAAGTTTAATCCATTTACATTTAAGGTCACTACTGATAATCAGGACTTTCTCCTGCCATTTTGCTGTTTATCATTTGTAGGTCATACATCTTTTTTGTCTCTCACATCTATTAACATTAATATTTATTTGGCTTTTTTTTGTGTGTGTGTGTGTGTGTTGTACCATATTCTCATTTCTATCTGGATATGTTTTTCATGTATTTTCTTTGTGGTTGCTATGGGTTAAATATTTAATATCCTAAATACATAGCATTCATATATGGTTCAATGTTAGACTAGCTTCAATTGCATACATGGATACTTTTCATATCCCCCTCTATATGTCCAAGTACAAAAATGTATTATTACTTTCTTTTTTGTATTCTGCATGGTGGGGGTCACATTTCATTCTTTTTCCATGTGAATATCCCCTTATTGCAACACCATTTCTTGAATTTTTGTTTGTTTGGTTTTTCATTTGTTTGTTTGCTTGTTTGGGACATGCATGGCAGAGGACTAAAATCGGGTCTCTTGCATGGCATATTAGAATTCTATCACTGAACAACCCTTGCACCCTCTATTATTATTTTTTTTATGTATTTGCATTTTAGCACCTATAGGAAGTGTTCTTGTTTGCTAGCTGCTGGAATGCAAGACACCAGAAATGGATTGGCTTTTAATAAAAGGGGATTTATGTCATTAATACTTCAGAGGAAAGGCAGCTAACTTTCCACTGAGGTTCTTTCTTACATAGAAGGCACAGGATGGTCTCTGCTGGTCTTCTCTCCAGGACCCTGGGTTCCAACAACTTTCCCCAGGGTGACTTCTTTCTACATCTCCAAAGGCCTGGGCTGAGCTGTGAGTGCTGAGATGAGGTATGCTGAGCTGCTTAGGCTGTGCTACGTTGCAGTCTCTCATTTAAGCACCAGCCAATTAAGCGAAACGTACTTCATTGCAGCAGGCATGCCTCCTAGCCGACTGCAGATGTAAATCAACAACAGATGAGGTTCATGTACCATTGGCTCATGTCCGTAGCAAAAAAAACTAGGTACACTCACCTGACCAAGTTGACAACTGAATCTAACTACCACTGGAAGTGAGAAGTAGAATTATATACCAAACAGTATACATATTCTAGCATTTATATTTGCTGAAATGGTTACTTCACTGCCAGTCTTTAGTTTTTGATGCCTCTTTGAACCACTTTCTATTGTCCTTTTCTTTTAGTCTGTAGATTAACTCCCTTTAGCATTGTTTACAGGGCAAATCTATAGTTATGATAAACTCAGGTTTTGTTCATCTGAGAATGTATTAAGTTTCCCTTAATTTTTGAAAGAAAGGCTCACCAGATAAAAAATATTTGGCTGGAAGATTGTTTCTTTCACCACTTTAAATATTTCAATGCAATGCCTTCCTGCCTCCATGGTTTCCAAGGACATATCATCACTTAATCTGATTAGGACCCCCTTGTATGTAACAAGTTGCTTTTCTTTTGCAGTTTTCCAATCTCTCTCCTTGTCCTATGCATGTCATAGTGTTATCGATATATGATTGGGTACATTTTCTTCATATTTATCTTGTTTGGTTTCTCTGGGCTTCTTGGATGTGCATGTTCATGTCTTTTGCTAAGTTTGGGAGGTTCCCTGTCATTATTTCTTTCAATATTCCTACTGCCTCTTTTTCTATTTTTTCTCTTTTACGGACTCCTATAATGTATATATTGGTGTGATTGATACATTCCTTTGTTGTTTTATGCTACTTTTGCTTTTAACATTTCTATTTTCTTTCTGCTCCTCAGTCTGATTAATTTCAAGTATCTTGTCTTCAAGTTCACTGACTCTTTTTCCTGTCAGCTCCAATCTGCTTTTGAAACCCTCTTGGGAATTCTTCATTTTGGTTATTGTGGTCTTCAAACACAGTAGTTCTGTTTAGTTCCTTTTTAAAATTCCTGCCTCTTTACAATGGCTGTATTGTTCATTAAGTAATTTCCTGATATAATTTAGTTTTCTCTTTATATTTTCCTTCAGGTTTTTAAAGATTTTTTTCATTCTCATCTTTTTCATCAGTGTTTTCAATAATTTTATCATCTTCTTTTGAAAGAGTCATCATTTCCTGTTTCTTTCTTTGTCTTCTCTTTTTTTGCACACTGTACATTTTAATATTTAAAATTTTAAATCTGGGACTTAGTCTCTGATAAAAATGTTTCCTGGTTTGTAACAGGCTGGTGATAAGGCAGACATTTTCTTGTGCTTCAGCCTTCTACCTGGAAGTTCTGCCCAGTGCAAGCACAGCATGCAGAGATTTCCCTGTCTTTCTCGGCCTCTGCCTTTTCCTGGAATTGCCCTTGTTAGTTGCTTTGGACTTCCCTTATTTGCTGTCCTCTTGCTTCCCAGGAGACACATTTCCCTCTCCCATATTTGAAGTTAGCAGGGCCTTGTCCCAGACTGTCCACCTCTACAGATTTTACACTCCTTTTGTTGGCTTAAGCTTCTTTTGCCTGAAGGGCAAATTCTGTAAGAAGGGCACAGTGGAGAAGACTTTCCAATAATAATCCTTCTCAGCCAAAACATGGCCAGATAACCATGAACGAGGTTCTAATGAGCTCCAAAGTGCCCTGTAGAGGGGATCAGGAAGGGCACCAAGAAGTTTTCCAATGGATCCCAAAGGCTGAGCTTTCATGGTCTGCTCAGAAAATACAGCACATCAGTTAATTGTCCTCCATTCACAAGTGGGTTGAAACAATGGCTGCCATTGCCTTTGTCCTGGGTGGTGAAATAATGACTATCCTCTGAGCCAAGCCCTCTGCAATCCAAATTCACTAATGAAAAGTCGTGATCTGTGTTCATGTTTCCCCTCCCCATTCTAAGGAAGAGGATATTTATGTCCCTTTCTGTCACCATGGCAGCTTGCTGTGAGATGGGGCAATGGATACCAGTAGGCACCGGAGAGAGTACTTTACTGTTCTTTACCATAAATTATCAGCTTCTTCTGCCCACTCTTCCCTGGATGTTGTGCAGTTCTGGCCACTGGAGTTTCAGAATAGTTGTTTCAGACTATTCCTGCCTGTTTTAGAGATGTTTTAGCAGAAGGACCGTGTTGTGCAGCTCCCTCCTCTGCTATATTCCCACAATCATCTGACAGTTTGATTTTGCCTATATGATTCAAAATATTGATATGGAATTTACTTGAAAAATTAAATCAGGAAAACTTGGCTCCATAGCTGTACTAATAGATATTTCAGAATATTGCTCTCAAAATTTTATTTTGGATTATCAGTTATTAGGTATTGGATAAAATATATGCTTTGCCAATGTTACAAATGTATTGTGAAAATTGCTTGAAATGTTAGATATTTATGTGTTGAATAGTACACAATTTTATATATCTATATAAAAAATTAGTAATATCCCATATAGAGTTAATAATGTTGGGTAATCTAATTCATAACTATGGGTTAAGTCTACCAAGAGTTAAATTGAGATTGAAGTATATTTATGTAGCTTAATCTGGTACCAAACTTTATATTCTGGGGAGAAACTTACTAACATTTTTCCAGTGACATCTGAAACAGAACATCATAACAAAATCAGTTGCTTATTGCAATATCTATAGTCACATTATGAAAACCTAGTGATAATGAGGTTGTTTATGTCTTTTATCCAAATAAGGCTATGTGGTCTAGTTTTTCTCTCTAAGCCTACAGCATAATGAAAACTTAAAAATTCCATCAAGGGCAAATAGATGGTGAATATGAATTGATAGCTTACCATTGGAAAGAAATGTTTCTTTAGATGATGTCTTTGAAAGAATCAGAGGAAATTGCAATGGGAAACCACTCAGATAAACATCTGAGGGATCTGTTAAGTGGAATAAATGTAACACACTTGTGATAATGATTTCTGAAATTTATTATTGAAAGCAAATATTCAGAGAATGTTTGAACAGTCTTTTTCTGTGAAATTTAGTTTGCTGAACTCACTTTCCTCTAAGAAGCAAATGCTGATCACCATTGTAAAGGGGATATCAGTTGTTATGTCTCTATTAAACTGCCAATATGTCTGTTTTTATTGATTTGCCTTTGCTTCTACTTTAAGTTATAATGAAAAATAGTTTTTATTGGTATAGAATACTCCCACTGATATGTGTAGATTTGAAAATAAAAATAAAGAGCAAATTATTTAATAATCATAAAAAAGAACAGATCTTAATTGATTCAGAAAATGTACGATGTCAATACAATTGTAAATCTCTTATATTAATCTTTGGATGGCTGACCATAGATAAATGAAAGTATTAGCTAATATAGTCCATAAATTCAGAAATGTGGAAAATATGTCACAGAACATTAACTTTTGTGTTTTTAACTATTTATTATGCAAAGATTTTTATTTTTCAGAGAAACTATAGAACTCAAACAAGGAAATAATATATACCTGTCACACAGATTCATACATGGTTGACATTTTCTTCTATTTGGGTTGTTTCTCCTTTCTTTTTTTACATTTACACCTACATTTAAATTCTATTATTTTTTTCAAATCAGTTGAGTGTAGATGTAATATTCTTAACAAAAAAGGAACAGTTATTCATTTCTGTTTCTACCACTGAATAATCTTTTCCATAAACATTTTACATAAGATGTGGTGCTAAGCCACATGAAAATATAACCACAGCAAAAGTATAGGTAATGGAAGGGTCTCTATTTGGTCCCCATTAGAATGTATGCTCTTTATTTATTTGCTGTCATTTTCTGCCACTTATGTGCAATTGTGTTGCAGATTTTCTGTTGTTTTCTTTTTTAATAGTATTTTGAATAAATGTTAACCATGGACTAAGCACTTCAAAAAACACAGTTTAGATTACCACCTATCAAAGAGACTCTGATACTGGATTTATTGTTGAAATTTGAGCAAATCAAAATTAATTCAGTTTGAAGAAAGAAAAAAGAAAATAACTTTAATAAATTGAACAAGGAAAATTGACATGCACAACTGTGAAAATGTTGGAGATGTAGAATGATGTCTATTCTAGAGTCAAAACAGGCTGTGGTGGTGTTTGAAAGCTGTGTGTACTGCAGAAAAGCATTTTCTTAAATTTAATCCATTCCTGTAGGTATAGCCCCATTGGAGAGACTCTTGATGAGGTTACTTCAGTTAAGGTGGGACCTGCTTCATTCAGGATGGGTCTTAATCCTTTTAGTAGAGTCCTTTATAAGAGAATGAAATTCAGAAAAAGAAAAAGAAATCCACAATGTAAGAAGCTGAGAGTAACAAAATGCAGAGGGATAGACCCGCAAATGCCGCCATGTGCCTTGCCATGTGGCAGAGGAGCCAAAGATTGTTGTGTTGATGATGCCTTAATTTGGACATTTTCTCAGTCTCAAACCATAAGCTAATAAAGTCCTAATATTTAAGCCAACTTATTTCATGCTGTCTGTTTTAAGCAGCCTAGGAAATGAAAACATAGGCTCTTCTTTAATTATGATTTATAGCCATTTGAATTTGATTTTCTTTCAATTGGGTGTTCAATGCTTTTATCCCCTTTCAGTGAGATTGTATATCTTTTTCTTGCTGGCTTGAAAGAACTCTGTGTAATATAGCCTTATTCAGGTTTATTGGAATATTCCTATATCTATCATTTATCTAATGATTTCGGTACCTGTTGCCACAATTTTCAAAAACATTTATAGTTAAATGTCTATTTTTTTAAATATATATAAACTTCCAGTCTTGATTAAGAAGGTCTTCGCATTTGAAAAATTTCTAGATTTCTGGCAATGTATTTATGAGTTTTACTGTTTCCATTTAAATCTTTAATGCATACAAATTTATTTTTAATTTGATGTAAGAGAAGTATGATATAATCTTCTTTAGATAGATAGTTATTTCAGGACTATTTATTTAAAATTACATTATTTTACCCTCTAAATTGAAACAGGGCTTTTGACATATATTACCACATGCCTGGGACTTATTGCCAAAGCCTTTTTTATTCAATTGATCTACATAGTTATTCCTTGAAATAATGCTTTATATTCATTACAAAGTCTTATAAATTCAAACTACTGTTAAAACAAATTCTTCCATACTATTATTTTTTCTTCATCTTTTAACATATTTTAATATACAATCTTGAATTTATCTAAATATTTATTTAAATATATAATCTTTTACTTAACATTAATATTGTTTCATCTAATTCCAAAACAAATTCTGTGGGCATTTTACTTGAATTTTAAAATAATATTATGTCTTTGCCTGCAATATCCTAATATTTTTAAAGTTACTCAGATGGATTTCCCATCTTTAAATTAAAGTATATTTTCATTCTCTATCTTTCTTATTGAATTTATTCCTAAAACTTTTATATTCTTACCTGGATTTTGAATAAAATATTTTCTTATTCGCAAGCTAGATGCTTATTGTTAGAAGAGAGAAAATTGTTGGGTGTTGGAATTTCAACTAGTATACAAAAACCCCATCAAAATCCCTCATGACTTTTCGTTTTTTCTTTTGCATGGGCAGGCATCAGGAGTTGAACCCGGGTCTCCGGCATGACAGGTGAAAACTCTGCCTGCTGAGCGACTGTGGCCCGCCAAAAATTCCTCATTAATTTTAATAATCTTTTTATTTCCAAATATATTGTCAAATTTGTAAAATTATCTTTTCTAATATTTATACATAGTTTGCAATTTCACTTTCTCATTGCATTCAAGGGAACCTCCCATACAAAATAATAATGGTGAACTCAAATTGTGAGTCATACTTCACAGCAAAAGGCTTGTAAATCTTACATCTTAAAGTTAGAGATGGCTGATCCTGAATGGAATAAAAAACAGGGAAAATTGTCATAGAAGTTGATATTGGAAACTTTGTTATCATTTGAAAGTGGCAGTTTTATTACATAATAATGTATTAACTTCTTTGCATTTATCTTTTTGAAATCTAATAATTGCACTGTGGTTATATAAGCAAATATCCTTGTTCTTAGGAGATAAAGACCTGTATGAAGCATTATGATTGCTGCAGTTTACTCCCAAAGATTCAGCAATAAATAATAAGTGTATATATATATAAAGCAAAACACAAATTGTTAACAGGTTAACGTAGGTGAACATTATGAGTGAGTTCTTTATCATGTCCTTGCAACTTTTTGATAAATATGAAACTATTTTGAAAATGAAAAATAGTATACTGGTGAAGCACAGACATCTATTTTTACTTTTCTATTCAGTTTGTTTTAGGGTTGTCACATTAAAAAATATAGTAAAATATTTGCTGTTGGATTTTCTAACTATAAAGGCTTTATTAAGAATGTGGTCTTAACTTCATGAAGTGTTTTTCAGCATCCATTATTGAACAACTCCTGAAATGTGCTGGAATACGTTGATAGAGTTCTCACTACTAGGTCATCTTTAGCTTTCCTGAAATACCTCTAGTTGATCAGTTTATTTTAAATATACATGAAGAAAAGTTAAACTCTGAATGGACGAAATACCTTAGAATAATATGAAAGGGCAATTAGAACTGACCTTTAAATAATACACTAAGATGAGATGAATTCACTGCTCTTCTATACTAACTTTTTAAAAATTAAATTACTCTGTGCTATTAAAACTATGTTTTGTTATTATAAGGGAGGACAATCTCCTCAATTCATGTTATAGAACTAAACAGACGAACAAATACATTTTAAAATTAACGAAGAAATATATATTGAGGGGACATGTCAAAATGTTTATTGAAAAAGGTGTCTTGTCAAAAAGAAATGGAGAGGGCGAGCGATGGTGGCTCAGTGGCAGAGTTCTCATCTGCCATGCCAGAGACCCGGATTCAATTCCTGGTGCCTGCCCATGCAAAATAATAATAACTATTATTATTTTAAAAAAGAATTGCAGAATCTAGTTAGCATGGCTTCTGTGAGTGTCCTGGGATTTGCCTAGAGGGAGCCATGACAATGGAGGAGGAGGAGAAGGATTTGGGGGACACCTCTGAGAGGTCAGGATGCCTAACTTGTTGGCTTGCCATATGATGCCCTATGTGTACGTACATCTTAAATAAACTGAATAGAACATTTTAATATTTCTTGCACTTTAATATCCACATTTGCAGATGTAGAAAGATGTTCAAGAAAGTGATATGACTTGATAAAATACTTCAGCCTTTGTAGATAATTCAGGCGGGTCTAAGGTATCCTCTGCTTTTATTAAAAAAAAAAAAACCTGTTGGCACATCCAAAGAAAATAAAATACAGGTGCTGAAATACTCCATAATATTCCATGGAAGGCTCCACTACTCTTCCCCATCTCTTCCATGGTTTTGGAGGTGTGGTAGACGCTGAGCTAAATTTTACATATCTTTGTACTGAGAGCCTTGTCTGTGTTTTTGAGGTATTGGATTTTGGATGAGGTACTTGTTCTCAGTTTGGCAGTGATATGGAAAAAGTAAAATATCAGTTTGCGGAATCCTTTGAAGAGTGGAGATGTGAGTTGGGTTTGGCTGAGGTGATCTTGCTTGGACACAGTCTGGTGAATTCTTGACTGTGGCTTACCTCCTGGGGCATCCATTTAGATTTATATTCTCATTTAAGTGCAGCCTTGGGGTTTTTTTGAAAACCTAGACTTCACTGATCAAGACAGACCAATGCCAATTTATATCAGAACCTTGGGAGTGATATTGACTACCTTTAATGAGCTGGCCTCAGAATTCCAGGCCCTTTTTGTTGTCTGAAGTTTAATACAATGTTTATGCCCTTTTTTTTAAGCAGAAATATTCTTTCATGTTTGAAGATGACACTGTGACAAAATTCATCACCCACCACACGTACAGATTTGAGTGAGACAGTTTGTAATATAATTCTATTCCTTATGAATATTTGAAAAACCAGTGCTCCAACAAATTGTTAAAATGAATCCAGGCATTCTAGTTTTGGTGACCTACAGAGTCTGGTCCTATATAGATGTCAACTGCAGTACAAGCATCCAATATTTACTGCCACATTCCTGCCTGATTAAATAGCCATTCTTGGGGAAAGGCATTTCAACCAGGAAGTATAGCTGAATATAGCACTGGGCACTGAGCACTCAATGTCAGAAAACCCATGATATAATTTTTATTCTTGAATAACTTTTGGAGTTCAATAAAGAATAAGGAATACAGTCCAAGAGCAAAGTGGTATTACTGAGTGCATTTGCCTGTTTGTTTCTTTATAAGGTTATTTATGCATTTAAACCAGATAGTGTCTTCCAGAAAAATGGATTTCCTTTCTATTAAACAAAATTAGAATTCACTCACAATCACTAAAATTCTCCAAATCCAATAGCTTTAAACAAAAGATCATCTATCTAATATACTGGGAGAAATGAAAAAAAAAAAAAGGATTGAGATCTCTAAGTAGTTTATTTTCTATTCTACTTCCATACAATTTTCCTAATATTTAAATATGTTCATAGGTTTATCTTTGATAAAAACTAGCATTAAATGGAAACCAGGGTAACCAGAGTTAATGGCGGTGATCCAGAGGTAATGTTCACCTTGGAGTGACTGTGGATGGCAGTCTAAAATTGGACAAGGCACATTCACAAAAATTATAATACAGCTGTGCTCCTGGAACAGTGATCACACTGGCCCTGCCTTCAAGATGGCATCATATAGGACTTTTAGCTTTATTTCCAGTCAAACAAATCTAGTTTACTAATCAATCATAAAATACATATTTTATCCAAATACTTGGATTCTTTTTAAAGTCACTGCCTTTTCTTTGTATATGAATATACATGTACTAAAATTTTTAATATTCTTTTTTTTTTTTTTGCACAGGCAGGCTCCAGGAATCGAACCCAGGTCTCCGGCATGGCAGGTGAGAACTCTGCCACTGGCCCTGCCCTTTGATATTCATTTTGTTAGGAGTCACTATATTGAAGTTTGTAATTTTTTCCAGTTGATATTTAGGCAGTTATGCTTCATCAAATATTTTGAATGCTATTTATATGGAAAAATAGGTATGGATATTGAGTAATGAAAGTTGAAATGTTATGCTTATGTCTTCTGCTTTCCTTTTTTCTTTTTTTTTTCCTGCTTTTCTTTTAATTTCTTCAATTTGAAAACATTAAATCTGCTTATTTACCTTCTTTCCTAGTTTGATATTGAGATTTTTTAAGTTTTGAATTTGTGTTAAATTTTGAACCATATTTCTAAGATTTATGAATAAGAATTCGTATTTAGTTTATTAAATATTTTAGAAAGTGTTTTTTTTTTACTTTTAACCTATTGTGATACAAATATAGTTGGTATCTTTCTTTGAAAATGTTTGAGTCTTCCTTTCTTCTATTATTTTGTTCGTATATCATAAGTACAAAAAAAGTGTATATAAGTTCTATTTTTCATCTGGTCTATATACATACTTTTCCAAATATTGTACAATTTTTTTTTGCTCTATCATGATTTAAAACTCTGTTTGTCTCCTATGACTATTCTGTATCTGTCATTTATTTTATTTAAAAATTTTTGTATATTTCGAGGCTATATAATTTAGCTTATGAGAGTTTTTCATAGTAATATTAGTTGCTGACCCTGCGCCCTTTCACCTCCTCACATCACTTTGTTTTAACATTGTGTCTTGTATATAACATGCAGCTGGGATGTATCTCTCATCCTAATGTTCTCTTTATAATCCCCTCTTCACATTTTGAATCCATCTGCCTTTGTCTTTCAAACATTTCTTTATAATTCCAGGCCCACTATAGAACCTATTCTTCTTTTACACACTTCCCCCCTCCCTTTTATGTATTTATTTTTCTGTTTTGCTACCCTCTTAAAACACTTTTCTTATTTCTAAAAAGCAAGCAACAGTGTCCTTGGTAAACAATCTTGAGCCAATAGACATTGCTCTTTCTTTCTTGCCAATCATTTGAATTGCCCTCGAGGAAACTGAATTAGAAAACTTTGCATCTTTCTGGTTGAGCTGCGAAGGTACCAAGTTTAAGCTGGGAGTTTACTTGGAAGACACTTCTTTGGCTCATTAGACAATAGACAGAATGTCAAGACTATAAACTACTTTTCCTTCTTTGCTCTGAAATGGATTCTTCCTTAGAATGAATGCTCTTATTACACTGCATGCAATTCTGTTTGGAGAAAATTGCATTTTATCTTTCTAAAATCTTTCATGAAAGTCAAAGGATATTTAAGCTATGATTATAACCTTAAGACTGACCTCATTTTTGTTGTTGTTGTTGGCTGAAAGGAAAAATAAAACAAACTTTTACTGGTTTAGCATGGGAGCCACCACAAGGAACAGAGTGACAACTTACCAATTTAGGTCACAAAAGGCCAATCCACACATCTTAAAGGTTTACAGAGCCCGAGGCTCCAAAGTGTTGGTGCAGACAAAGCGGCTGCAAAATGAAGCTAAAACTTCTTTTCAACTTTTATACTTACATCTACCGGAGAATATTTAAGAGTAAGAGAGCAGAACATAGTCAGTACTCAAAGCTACCAATAGGATTCAAATTATCCAAAATAATTCTTTCTCAGGATCTAAGATCCTTACACATATATTCTAATTTGTTATTCTTCTCTCCCACCACCACCCCCTTCTAAATCAAGGATTACCACGTAAGGTACTTTACACAGTAGACTATGATGGTGCATCATGTCAAATCTAAATATATGTCATTACTGTTTTACTATGACTGGTTATTCATATACACCTCAGGAAACACTGTGTATTTAGGTTACAAGCTTGTCATTTAGAGCTGATTGGGGCAATGTCTATAGTTGTGACTACTCGCTTGGCTTTTTCTCAATGGAAGGTGAGATATGAGCGATGGTTTTCCTACACACACACTGATGTTGGATGGAGGAAACCTAAGACTGCGGGAGCTGCCACATGCTCTTTCTTTCCAGTATGAGTTTTCTGATGTTTGGTAAGGTGTATATGCCCTAAGCTAAGTTTCCTACAGATGCATTATATGCAATTGTTAGAATTCTTTGATTTTTAATAAAGGTCAAGTTCTAACTGAAGATTTTCCCACTTTCATAGTTGTGGGTTCTCACCCAGTACAGGAATTCTGGTGTCTCACAAGGGAAAGGTGATCATGGAAGAGCTGCCCCCAGACGTCACATCTGAAGGACGTCTAACAGCCCTATGCTTGTCACTAGCGCTGGTACTACCACATTCACTACAGCGTGATGAAGCTGGCATCTGAAAAGCAACTTGAGAGTTTTAAACACATGGGGAAAGGTCAGTAAAAGTTTGGAATTTACCATCATTCTTAAAAACTATTAAAGGGTAGCATCTGATGTGGCTCTGAAATGAACTATTTAGTATAGAAACAGAACAAATCAGAAAAGAAGCTGAATGTAACTGGTATTGTTGGCTGAATATTAGTGTTTATTTGTAAATATTTGTATAAGTCTGAACCTAAGCAATGAAACTGTTATGAAATGTGAACCATCACTATTGTCTAAGAACTATAGTTTTTAAGCAGGTGTGTCTGTGTGTTATAGGATAAGTGAGTAAAAGTTAAAAGCAAGCATTCAATTCCCTATTTAGATGATGGGATAAAGCCTGAGTAAAAAGCAAAGCCTAAATTCACTATCTTTTAATTAGACCACATAGGCAAATACATTTACAAACTGAAGGCAAATAGAAGGAAAACAATGGTCCCACAAAGAGAAAGCTACTGCTTTAAAAGTTACTCTAGTCTGAGTTGAATATAGAACTGCTGTTTAGTTTAAAAATCAATCACAATTCCACTTTATATCATAAAATAAACTGTTTTGCAGAACTTAATAGGATTATGCTATTGATTCCCTCTATACAATGGTAGCTGGTATTGCATACCTAAGACCTATGGCCTATTATATTACTGAGCACAAGAAAAAGGGATTTGTCTATGAAAGAACAATCAGAATTCATGGCTCCACATGATGTCCACATACCTGTTAACTCAATAGTCATTTTATGTTGGTAGATGTTAACCAGTAAAACACAGCGAAACAAAGGAAGTAGTCTATTCAAAAATTCTCGAAGCAGGTTGCTAAGTTTACTTGAAAAACTCAGTTTGTGGACTTATTCAAAAGTCAGGAGCTGGATATGAAAGAATAAATTTTTGATTTGTATGTTTGTATTCTCTACAGGAATGAAAATAATCTTGAATCATTGATTTCAATTGTGTATGATTTCAGTAACATCGGTCATATCTTCCTGAGACTCTTTTAATAATACCAGATACCAATATCTAATTACTCTAGCTTATTTTCAGTCTATATCCTGGAAAAACTGGCAAGATAGAGTGTGGGAGGGTGAAAAGTAGACTGCAATTATCACTACCACTGTCCTTTGCTTTTAATCATTTTATATACATAAATATAATTTACTGTACTTAAATAATATATATATTCATGTATTCTTTTGAGAATGAGGTAAATTTCAAAATTTTTCATACCTAAAATCATCTTGTTCTTAAGCACTTCTTAGCTTACTTCGCAATATCAGGACTTTTCATCTACTTTACAATTCATTTTGTAGCCACTGCCAATCAGGAGGAAATTTTCTTCAGAAGAATTTCAGTTAAAAGGCCCTTATTTATAAACATGCCAAAATAACAATGGGTTGTGACAAAGAACCTTTTTTTTTTTTTAGAAAAATTGTTTTCAATAAGTTTTTGGCTATGGAAAAAAGAAAAAAAACAAAGTAAAGTTTTCATAATTAAAATAGATATTTATTTCTCTCAGGTTAATTTATGGAGGCATAAAATTCAAGCCTAATCTGCAAATTCTTTAGAGACCCAAACTTCTTCATGTTTACAGTTTCCTCATTCTCATGGTTCAAGTTTAAATCTCTGTATCTGATTGGATGAGAAAGAAACAAAGAAGAGAAAAAAATAAGGATGTTTGAAAATGTATGATATTTTTTATAAGCTCATGAACAGGTAGAAATAATACTTGAATGATTGTACAATGAGAATAATGTGTACTATGTTACATTAAATGTAGTATTTCTATAATGATTATACCCACCTATGTATATATATTTCCTTCCTTGAAAACATAAACATTACTAGTATAGACATAAGTTTAATATTATTAGTAGAAATTTAATAAACCCCCATTGCATCTAATGACTAAAGTAGCATTTATTTAATTGGAAAATGCCATAATATAGGCTTTTTTTTATAGGTTTCTCTATTGGGAGGTCATTAACTGTGATTATTTTAAATTCATAGGGAGGCAACCCATGCAATTGCCACTTTTCCTTTGGTACAAATTCATTTATTTTAACAGCAAATGATTAAGGAGTCTTTCTGCCCATATTAAACTAAAAGCAAAACAAAAGAAAACAAAATAAGAATGCAGGGCAGAGAAGAAAGGTGAATATGTGTGACTATTTAATGTTTCATAGGCAAAAGCAAAATTTGTATCAAATAACATATGCAATAAAATCACTATTTTGTTTCATTTTCTTGAATTGTCCCTTAGGTTTCTTTATATTGATGAGCTATTAAGAAATCTTCAAACCCATCAGGAAACCCAAAAGATTCAAATTTTTAGATACAAGTTAATGTACTTCTTAATATTTGTGAAAAATAAAAAAAGTAAAGAGGAATGACAAAGATAGTTAGCAAATGGATTTGTCTGAAACCTTAGTTCCTTATATTTATTACTTGCTTGTTTATGAGGGAGGTGTTGTAAACTATAAACTCTTTAGCATAGGACGTGCTGTGCGGATTATTAAGGGAGTTACAAGTAACTTTTTGCGTAAAATTTTTAAGGTGACACCTTAAATTTAACATTTAAAACTGCTAACATAATCATCCCCCATAGGATTCTTTCAAATATCTGAATCAATTTTAGTTTTTAAGTCTTTGACTGCAAAATAATGTGTAATTTTAAGGGAACCCAGTACACTATATTAATCAGTCAATGCCTGAAAGTAACTTCTCTAATACATAAAACTTTTATTTATGAATTATATAAATACAATATAGGGTAATTACATAGAGTATAATTTACTAGTAAAATAAATGTATATCAATTGGTTGTTTTATCAATTACAGTCACAAATCCACTCATACTTTAATGCCAGAAGGACTCAGATAATACCATTTCAGCTAATGCAAGTTATATACGTGCATTTTCTTTCTTTGATGCTTTTGAGGTCAAATAATGATTGTTTCTGGTATCAGATGTACTGTTCCATTTCCATTCAAATATTAGACAAACATAATGTTCTGCTAGCAAATGTAATAATAAAAATATTGTTGTTTCGGTGTCTGATTTGAGACCATGTTCAAAAACCATCATGAAACCATACTGTTATGTATATGTTTTCCTCAATACCAGTTGGATGTAGTGACCATTTGTTTGCTAAACTAAAAGGTCTTGCTATAGCAAGATTTATAGCAGAACCAGTAGCAGTGGGTGCTCAACCTTTTTGTATCAGAAGAGGTTTTGTTGAGCTCATGACATGCTTTGATTAACAACCATCGAACACACATTTTGAACAGGGCTATGTCATGGCTCTATGTCACTATGTTTCTTATAGTTACTGGTTGGCCCTCAGGGAGGATAACTTGTATAAACATCCACCTAACAGCAGATGCCTGGACAGATTGTGAAAGTAATGACTGACTGCCATGCAGGATTTATTTGGAAATCTTTTGACTCCAGTTCCACCTGAAGCAATGATGAATGATGTCTTTTTTTCTCTAATAGAGGGAAACAGCAAGCTTGGGCCCAAAGAAGATGCCTAGGGTTGTGACTAGAAGTCTTAGCATTTCAGTTGTGGAAGCGAACTAAATAAAGACAGGGTGTATATGGTTTTCTCACTTACTTTTTCAGCAGTGAAATTAATGAAGTGGACATATAAAACACAATAATTAATTTCTTTGCATGTTTAATATAGTAAATTTGAGCAAATCTGATTGAATTTCAAACATCTAATTCTATAAGGGCTTATTATAAGTTGTAAAAGAAAGCTAAACTTCTGCTTTATGTGAGGCATAGGATATGTTTTATTCTTTCTTCTAAAGTATAGACTGACCAAATGCACAAAAGTCTTGGGATTCTTCATGGTCTTATGAAAATGAACTAAATTTTATTACAATTAATTTTCTCAGTAATCATACTATCCCACCAAGGAATGATTTACATTCCATTATATTTTGGATTGCTCTAATCTGTCAAAGAGGATACAAAGGAATAGTTCAGAAGTGGATTAAGAAAGCACTATCAGGATTGGTAATAGCAACCTTTACTTTCTCTTCAAACTAGGAAATCCGTTTTCTTAATTATTTATTTAAACTTTTTAGACTATGTTTCTTTAAATATGAGAGTATCGTGAGATTCTAAAATTTAGTTTAGATTTAAAATTTAAAGACTACATCCTTTATATTTTAGGAACAAAAATACAAGTACTTAAGAAGAAATGGGGCTGACAGCAGGAAGGCCCTAAAACACTTGTTTTATGCTGTTACCTTCATTTATGCTGTACTGATTTTAACTTATTTTGAACCCAAAGAATTGAAACAATGCAAATTTTAAACCTCTGTGTTTGGGTGTGTAATCATCCTAGTTCCATGATTTGAGTGATGGTATTACTCAGGCATACAAGCGGTAGGAGAGAAGAGTGTTCCACTTACTAGCTTAAATAATATAACTTTATAATCTACCCTCCATCCACCTCATTTTGCTTTGTCAATTTAAGAATACCATACTGTACTTCCCAATTCCAACATCACAGGATTCCCCTAAATTATTCTCAGGCAATATATGACTTCAGATATATCCTTCCTCATCAACATTACATAAGCTTACTCAGTCATGTTTCTGTATCTAATACTCTTATTTTCAATGAAAATTTTCATAAATATCATTTAGTTAACATTGTGCATATTATGAAAATAATTTGCCATGGAGTCTTTGTTGAGATTTTATTTTTCAATGGAATAAACTATATATTACTTTCTGGCACACAGAAAAGTGGGTACATTTCCATGCCTTATAAGCTACCTGTTTTCTGAGATGGGGTAGTATTCTATTCATGAGATTATCCATGTCCTTATGTTTGATCAGAGGACTAAATATCTCCAGTTGAGCTGACTCTTAAAGCATTGCACGTTGCTCTTTATCAAAGCAAAATAGGTGTTCTCCTGATTCATTTTATGGAAAATAACTTGACACTGTCACTCAAAACATCAAAAACTTTAAGAAACTTTAGCTCTGAATGAGGTTATATGTTTATCAATTCTTTTGCTTTCTCATTCAGCTTTATAAATCAACACTTTTTCTTTCTCACTCTAGACATCATTAACATGTAATAGACAGAATAAAATATATCCTCACAGGCCCTTTTTTGGGAGGTAGGGGGCCTTGCTAAGGAAAATGCATAAATCCAAGACACAAAGGCATTTATGAGGACTTCTGAAACATCTGAGCTCAGGTAAGAACCATAAAGGGGGAGTAGGAAATTCAGGGGCTAGTTTTAA
The DNA here is from genome assembly GCA_004026745.1 of Myrmecophaga tridactyla. NCBI lineage: Eukaryota > Metazoa > Chordata > Mammalia > Pilosa > Myrmecophagidae > Myrmecophaga > Myrmecophaga tridactyla. The sequence continues at coordinate 27,043 of PVIY010000968.1, forward strand.
AAGAACAAGCACCCCCTTCCAGAAATTGTGGAACACAATTTAGAAGCGAATTTCTATCCCTTTTTTACATGGTGAGTGTGGCTACAGAGGTGAACCAAGCCACAAGCAGAAAATCCCAAGCCATGACGTGCTTCCAAAAAGTAGAGGAAGGTCAGGGATGACACGGATGAGTTACATTTTAGGAAGCAGTTGTTGCTGAGGTTGACAAAAATAAGGGAGTCTGCTTTGTGAAATCAGCCAGTGGTGCCTTGCATCCTCAAAATTCAGCTGTTAGAACCACTTGCAAATAGCTAGTCCAGGAAATAGCAACAAATTCAGTGATAGGTGATGAAAAAAGAAGTAGATCAAAATGCAGCCAAAGGCATTATGAGGACAAAAAGGAGAGAAAGCGCTACAAAATCTATCAAAGATAAATAGCACTCTATGAAGACACTGGGGAAATGGTCTCATATAATGTTGAAGGGAGTGAATCTTGGTGAAACTTGCATTGAAAACAGTTTGGTAAAATCTCTCCATTTGATCCAGCAAAACCACTTCTGGGAATTTGTTTTCACATATACACTTATGCACCAAAGAAATATATACAACATTCCCATTAGAGAATTGTTTCAAACAATAGCTGGAACAACCTAAATATTCTTAAATTGGGGAAACCTTAACTAAACCACAGTTCAGTCTTTAAAAATAAATAATGTGCAAATGTAAAAATAACTGAGAAATCCTTTTTGTGCTGATATGAAAGGATGTCCAAATATATTGTTCAGTGAAACAAAATGAATATTAAGCAGTATTTGTAGTATGTGTGGATAAAAATTGTGAAGGTGTACATTTGTAGTTGTTTGCATTACCATAAAAATATAAGATATATTGCATGTAAAACAAGAAAATGATATCAATAGTTACCATTCACATCTAATAAGGAATTTTATAAACAGGCTTGTTGAAGAGGTAGAAATTGACTGGAAGGGAGAAAAGGGTGGAAGAATAAACAAAAAAATATATAGATGTGTATATACTAATATAATTCAACTTAGAATATAGTAGAAAATATAATAGAAGTATAAGGAAAATACATTAGAACGTTTCATGGAGCACGTGACATTTAATCTGTGTCTGCAGGTCTAAAAAGGATTTTACAAATAAAAATAGTGGGAAAATAGAATTTCAACCAAAAAAAAAGACAAAGACCTTTCTTGCTATAGTACTTGTGGAGACCCAGAGCTCAGGCCTTGTTTCCATATCGAGAATTAATTACTCATGTAGCCGCCTACAATGACCCGGACAGAAGTTAAAGGTCATCACATCTTCTCAGCAGGAAGGGAGGAGAATGGGCAGATGGTACCATAAGGCATTAAAACTCCCCCCCCTTGATCCTTTGTTAATAACAAAGCTCTAAACCCCTGTGTCACCAGACCCTGCTGAAACTGTTCTCACATCCTTATCCCAAATCCTTATAAACCTGTGCACTCCCTCCTCCTCGGTGGAGCATTAACTTCTGTTTCCCAATTGACCACCATTGGGAAGAGTCTTCTCTGTTCCTAAGCCCCAATAAAATTCATGTCTAACTCCATGCCTGACATGGTCTTTGGTCATAGGGCTGCGTTAACTCAAACTCTTCCAGAGCTGGGCTGGAACAGTACTTGGAATGAGTGTGCTTCTTCATGAACTTATCTGTTGATCTCATTCTGTGGACACTGAAAATCATAAAGGCAATCATGTTCTTCCTTCCCTTTGCTGATAATAAACTTAGAGTTGTGAGCAGGACTCACCATTAGTTAATGTATGATTTTCTATTGCAGGAAACAAAGTCATTCCTCTTTTAATCTTATCTTTCCCACTGATACTTTATCCCATTTCAAATTACCTTATTCACTCATTTTTAGTTTCATTTTGTTTTTATGAATTTTTGTTGCCTTAAACACTTTTGTCAACTTTTTGGCATAAATATACTTTCTTCAATGCAGACACACACACACACACACACACACACACACATTCCCTAGAGGAAAGAGAATATCTAATACTAAAAAAAGAAATATATGACCTAGATTTATGTTTTTTATGCTTCCATGGAGGAAAATGAATAGATAATTCCAGTTGCTTTCAAAGAAGCAAATTTAATTAAGGCTATCTAGTGTTCTACTGTCACCAATCTTTTTTGCTATATTTATGATTTTTGCTTTTAAATGATAATTCTGCTCTGTGAAAATAGTCTGTAGGTCATCCAAGTGGGAGGAGGAGGTGAGTAAAGAGGCCATCCCTGTTCCCCATAAAGGAAAGGATGGCGGTCTGGTTAATAATGTTAACATTGAATTTCTTTTCTAGTCATTACAGTTGAACATATTTAAGATAAGAGTCAATAATGCAGGATAACGAGGGAAGTGGCCTGGAAAAATCAAAGATACTACACAGTGAATGGTGGCACCCCTTACCTTTAGTAAAGTAACAGCTATGGAGCAGGGTATATTCGGTTGAAATGAACTACTCTACTTTGGACATGTTATATGTCTGCAATAGCTATTAGACATGCAAGTGAATGGTTAATAAGCATCTGAGGGTCTGTTTACAAGGTCTGAACCAAATATATAAATTTCCAAGTACATAACTTCTGCTTCATCAACATATGCACAGTATTATAGACATGAGACTAAATGAACTGACCCAGGATAAAATGATAGACAGAAAAGGAAAGAATGTCAAGAGATAAGTTCTGCAGGACTCACTACTGAATAAGCATCAATATTTAACTAAGATCCCCAGGTGATTTGTATGCCCATTAAACATTGAGAGGCATTGATTCAACATGTCTGGGGTTCAGCCCATGATTGTGAATTTCTAACAAACTCTTAGTTGATGTCGGTGCTGCAGGTACATTGAGAGTGGAAAGTAGAATAAGCTTATTGATTGCATCTAGGTAATAAGCAAGAAGCAAAAGATATCTATGAGATGACCAACTGAAGAATAGAAGGCTGCACAATGAAAGGGTGAATGAAAGGGTGGATGAGAGGAATAAAGGAAAAGTACTAGTGTCAATAACTGTTAATGGACCTGGCATTTTATACTACTTGCAAACAAACAAGTTAAGCTACCATCGTTTTATAGATGCCAGTAGAAGAGAGGAGACTTCTGAGTCAGACAAAAGACTCCATTACGGTACAGTAGACAGAAGGAGCTCCATGTTTTCATGCTCTCTTCACTTTCTCTTACTCCCTCAGGTCCAAGGAGGTGATGTTGGAAGGCAGAGAGTGGTTTGTGTCACACTGAAAGCCCCAAGCTTAGGAAACCCCAATCTTTCAAAGCAGACTGAGAGAAAACCTGTCCAAGCACTTCCCTGGATGAAGACCTTATCTATTTTATCCTTATCAGGAAACAAATATATTTGCTGCATTGGAGAGAGAAAGAGAGACACTATGTCCATCTTCCAAAGCTCTTAGCACTGCAAACAATCTAAAAAGATAGTCCAGAGCAAAAGCTGTTATAAGACGTGCAAAAACACTACAAAAAAGTATCTCCCAACAAGTAGGTGAAAGGTAAATGAATGATAAAACTTCTAGTGCGAAAACAAACACAAACAAAATAAAACAAAAAATATCAACAAAAAGCAGACTACTTTGTCAAAATACTGAGTAAATATAATACAAAAGAAATATAAAATAACGATAGATCTGAGAAAGAACAAACACATAATAGTTATAAATGGGATTACTACCCTCTCAAATATTTTCAGAACTGCTTGCAAATAAAATCCCTTTTCCATATCATATACATGATATCTAAAACAAAGTGATACAAAAAGAAAAGATAGAGGTATACCAGATAAATGAAATCAAAGAGAAAAAATGGTTGGTATAGGATAAGGTAAAATTCACAATAAAAAATAAGACAAAGGAGACCTTATAATATACAAAATGACAGTTTTCATAATGAAAATGTAGCAATCATAAATAACTATGCAGTTTAAAGGCCTTACATACCATCAAAAGCACAATCAGTAGGAATAACAAGAAATTAAACACAATAAAAATAGGAGTTTTGAACACATACCACAATTAGGAATGTGTATTGAACTTGGCATCCAAATAACTAACAATATAATTTCTCTTTGGATGCATGTGGAGGATACAAAAGGGAAAGTGAAATAAGGATGATCAATTATTTTGTATAGGCTTATTAAGATATATCACTTTATTAAAAGGAGATTTTTAATAATTCATTTCATTGACTTAACTTTGTAACAAATATTAATAAAGTACCTTCTTTAAACTAGTCAATGTTCTAGCCACTGCTGTAGATACATTACAAATTTTAAATTTCATGTGCTTTTCTACTTTATGTAAACCTATATTTGCACAATATTTCTTTATTCCAGCGCTTCATAGTCATTGACAGAACAATTGCATACAGCATGATTCAGTTGCAAGACCCAAAGTATAATATAAAAACACACACACGCAGAAAAAAATAGTGGCCATATTAAGGACTATTTTAATAAGTGATTTTCTTTATTTATAATAGTCTAAAAAATTAGGTTGTTGAAGGACTGCTTCATATCTTTCCATAATTGTAAATAATTTCATAAAAAATTGAGGTTGTGATATATACAGTGAAGGAAAATTGCTAATGTGAGAAATTTGGCACAAATCTAAAACTGAAATAAATGTCAGAATAAATAAAAGAAAAGGAAAGCCCTGTTGATTGTGCATAAAAGAGAAAAATGAGAAGGTAATGAAAGTTGATTGTCAATTGCTCTGGTTCCTATGTGTTGCCTTTTGTAATGCATCTACATGTCTCTTTATGCTTTTATGACTTTAATTTCATTTCTATGTGGTATTACTGAAGCAGAAGATATATCACTATCAATGAACTATTAGTATGCCTCTTTTAAAATATATTTTCTCATCAAACATTTTCTGAACAGGAATAAGCTCAGTGTTTTGAATATTCCAAAAGAAATCTTATAGTTACTAGGAAGGTGTACTTGTGCAGACTGTTAAAATAAAGAACAAAGTCTATTTAATTTAAGAAAATGAATATCTGTTCAATTAGGATAATTTATAAGATAAGGAACTAGCAAGGATAAATGCAACTGAAAAACATTCAGAAACCAGGCCATAAGGTTTCTGAATACATAAGGATTTTATGTATTTGGAAGAGAAGAAAATAAATTGCCTACTAATTTATGGCAATTTATAAATATTAGAAACAAAATAAACAGTAAAACCGTAAACATATCGAATTAGTTCTAATACAAGATTGAAAAATAAGTTCAAATCAATATTACTATAAGAAGCAATAAATAATAAATTGACAACAAATAAGAATGAAGCATATATTATCTCCATCCCAATAGAATTTTAGCTTTAATTTCTCCTTTTAAATAACTCAGGCTAAGGGCTCCACTTATTGATAGAAGCATGTGCATCTTACACTTTTATTTTCTGTGTTTATACATTTAATCCACTAGAGATATTAAAAACATTATGTAACTGCATATAATAGAATATGTCATACTCACCTTTGGATTTTGGAAGACACAGAAGTGAGACTGATCTGGTTTATATGTATGCCATACATTCACCACTTTGGTGGATTCAAATTTCATGGCCTATTTTTCCTTTTACCACTCATGCACCTTTCTGTTGATTCTTTGTCCTAGGTTGAAGACTACTGGTTTGTATTGGAAATATGATGGAGAAAAAAAAGGTCAATGTACAGGTATAAATTTATTTGATCATAGGAAAGTTTTCATAAAAGATTCTATTAATGATAATGGAGTAGTCCTGGTTCTGTTTCTAATCATGTCTTTTCCTCCCCAACCCTCAGAGAAGCATTAATATCCACACACTCAATATGAATGCACTGATTATCTAGGAGATTATGGCTAAACGTCAACAAAGGTCGTACTATACAGCAGTCAAGCCAATGCACCTGGGACAGAATAATCTCTTCAATAAATGGTGCTTGGAGAACTGGATATCCACATGCAAAAGAATGAAAGAGAACCCATATCTCACACCCCATACAAAAATTAACTCAAAATGGATCAAAGATCTTAGCATGAGATCTAAGACCAGAAAACTTTTAGAAGAAAATGTGGGGAAATATCTTATAAAACTTGCAATAGGAGGCAGTTTCCTAGATCTTACATGCAAAACATGAGCATTGAAGAAAGAAATAAGTAAATGGGAACTCCTCAAAATTAAACACTTTGTGCATCAAAGAACTTTGTCAAGAAAGTAAAAAGACAGCCTACAATGGGAGATAATATTTGGAAATGATATATCAGATAAGGGTCTAGTATCCAGAATATATAAAGAGATTGTTCAACTCAACAACAAAAAAGACAAACAACCCAATTATAAAATGTGCAAAAGACATGAACAGATACTTCCTGAAGAGGAAATACAAATGGCTAAAAGGCACATGAAAAGAGACTCAGCTTCCCTGGCTATTAGGGAAATGCAGATCAAAACCACAATGAAATATCATCTCACACTCACCAGAATGGCCGTTATCAATAAAACAGAAAATGACAAGTGCTGGAGAAGATGTGGAGAAAGAGGCACACTTATGCTCTGTTGGTGGGAATGTTAAATGGTACAATCACTGTGGAAGGCAGTTCAGTGATTCCTCAGGAAGTTAAGTATAGAATTGTCATATGATCAGGCAATACCATTGCTAGGTATCTATTCAGAGGATATGAGGGCAAGGCCACAAATGGACATTTGCACACCAATGTTTATAGCAGCATTATTTATAGTTGCCAAGAGATGGAAACAGCCCAAATACCCATCAACAGATGAGTGGCTAAACATGCTGTGGTATATACATATGATGGAATATTACACAGTTGTAAGACAGAATAAAGTCATGAAACATGTAACAATGGACCTTGAGGACATTATGCTGAGTAAGATTAGCCAGAAACAAAAGGACAAATACTGTATGGTCTCACTGATATGAGCTAACATTAATGAATGAACTTGGAGAATTTCAGTTACGAACAGAGGTCATCAGGAGATAGAAATAAGGTAGATATTAAGTACTTGGAGCTGAAGGGATACAGATTGTGCAACAGGACGGATTGTAAAAATTCAGAAATAGATAGCACAATACTATCTGAATGTAGCACAATAATGTAAGTGCACTGAATGGAGCTGAATTTGAGAGTGATAGAGGGAGGAGGGCTAGGGGCACAAATGAAACCAGAGGGAAAGATAAACGATAAAGACTGAGATGGTACAATTTAAGAATGCCTAGAGTGTACAATGATAGTGACTAAGTGTACAAATTAAAAAAAATGTTTTTACATGAGGAAGAACAAAAAAATGTCAATATTGAAGGGTGTCAAAAATAGATGGTCATCCTATTTTAAAACTTCAACGTCTGCGTGAGACTAAAGCAAAAAAATGCTTATTTGGTACAAAATTTATATTTTAGTGAGTGCATTTCCTAATATAACTTATATGGCCAGGTTAATGAACACCATAACTACATGGAACCTTGAATAGGGCATGAGATTTTGCAGGTTTGTCCAGTGTGATGCCCTGATAAATCCCAGAGTGATTTGAGCAATGAATAAAGAAGTACTTGCAAAGTTCCCTTAGGGGAATGGTAAGAAAAGGGAAAAATGCAACATCCCCGTTTGGAGAATTCCTGATATTCTCACAAGCAGTGGGGACAACTGAATCAATAGGCTGAGCCCTCAGTCTTGACGTTTGTTTCTGTGAAACTTATAGCTGCAAAGGATAGGCTAAGCCTACTTAAAATTAGGTCTAAGAGTCACCCCCGGAGAACCGCTTTTGTTGCTCAGATGTGGCCTATCTCTCTCTGTCAGCCAACACAGCAAGCAAACTCACTGCCCTCCCCATCTGTACATGGGACATGACTCTCAGGGGTATAAAGCTCCCTGGCAACACGGGACAGAAATTCTAGAATGAGCTGGGACTCAGCATCAAGGGATTGAGAAAACCTTCTTGATGAAAAGGGGGAAGAGGCGAGGGTTATCCTGGAGGTTATTCTTATGAATTATATAGATATCTCCTTTTTAGTTTAAGGTGTATTAGAGAGGCTAGAGAGAAGTGCCTGAAACTGTAGAGCTGTGTTCCAGTAGCCATGTTTCTTGAAGATGAACATATAATAATAGAGATTTTACCATGTGGCTATGTGATTGTGAAAACTTTGTGTCTGATGCTCCTTTTGTCTACAGTATGGACAGATGAGTAAAAATTATGGATTAAAAATAAATAAATAATAGAGAGAAAATAAAAAAAAAAAATAAGAGGCAACATTTTGGAGAGAATTCTCTTTTGAGAATGAGGAGGGAGCCACAGAACCATGATAGAATGATGAGAGAACCACAGAGTCCACCAGCCAGTGACCTTTGGAGATGAAGAAGGAAAACACTGCCAGGAAGCTTCAGGAAGCAATAGGCCTAGAGAGAAAGCTAGTTGATGCCACCAAGTTCACCATGCACCTTTCCAGCTAAGAGAGAATTATTGAAGGTCATCGGCCTTCTTGAACCAAGGTGTCCTTCCCTGGATACCTTAGATTGGACATTTCTATAGACTTGTTTTAATTGGGATAATTTCACAGCCTGAGAACTATAAACTAGCCACTTATTAAATTCCCCTTTTTAAAAACCAAAAAAAAAAAGAAGAGAAAATTAAAATGTCAATCTTACATAAGGATTGTAATATTAAAGGCCTCCATTTCAGAATTTACAAATAAATGTAGATTTCTTACTCAGGTAGATAAGGTGTTGTAGATAGGACACAAATAACCTAAAATAGTATCTGTCATCCTCCTATAAACTTCCTAAATTACTCTGCAGTAGTTCATTAAATGCTCTGCCTGCATTAAAGATGTTTTTGGTAGATACTAGAGTTTGTTTTGAAATAATCTATAACATCATCCCATGGAAGAATAACCCTCAACAACTAGGGAAGTACGTCTGATATAGAATCATCCTTAAACTTTGAATTTTCCTTAAGAGGAAAATGTACTTTCAGGTGCCAAATACTCTAAATTAAAATAATTAAAAAATGCAACTTCTCTGAACTCTAGACTAAGAATTCTTGTATAATAGCTCAATGGCCCACCTAGGACTCTATTCTTTTTAAAGCCTCTATGTAATACTAACAAAAATGGTTTGTGAGCCATGTTTTAGGATGCACTATAAGTATTTTTTCCATGCAAAATTTTCAGTTTTGAAAGATGCCTGGGATATTTTTGGGAAAGGTAAACAGCAAATCGAAATTCAGATTCCTAATGTTTGATATGGTTCCAGCACAGCTCCAGGTTGTGGAGAGAAAGAGGCATCTGGCCAAGTGGTCACTGCACTTTTGGACTTCAGCCACATCCTCCTTCATCGCCACTGACATCAACATTATTAGGCGCTTAAAGAAGCATAACTGTCTTCTTCAGGGTTCTAAAAAATGTGAAGAAAATGTTGCTTCCTTTAAGTTACTTAACATAGATGAGAAATACTGGAACTTTCCAAAAAGGATTTAAACATTTCAGAAGAATATGAAAGAAACACTGAATAGAGTACATTTATACAGAAAGTCTGACTTGTGGAGTATAGATTTTGAATCACATCTCTTTCACCTTTCATTCCAGGGCCCACAATTTATTTCTTCTTCTCCTCTGGATTGCAGATTTTACAGTCGCATCTCAAAAAGCCTCACATTTGTAGAGTCTGCACTGTGGTGGCTTGAAGCCATGTGTACTGCAGGAAAACATATTCTTAAATCAAATCCATTCCCGTGAGTGTGGACCCATTGTAATTAGCATTTTTTGAGGAGGCTACTGAAGTGAAAATGTGCCCTACTTCAATCAGAATTAAGTCTCTTACTGGAATCCTTTATAAAAAATCTAATTCAGACAAAGAGAAAGCCAGTAAAGCAAGATGCTGAAAACAAGGAAACATGGAAAGAAGGGAGAAACCAGCAAATGTCACCATGTGCCTTGCCATGTGGCGGAGGGTCCAAGGATTGCTGGCAGCTGGTTTTTGGGAGAAAAGTGTCACCTTAATGATGCCATGATTTGGAAATTTTTCTCAACCTCAAAACTATGAGCTAATAAATTCCCATGGTCATAAACCAATCCATTTCATGGCATCTGCTTTAAAAACTAAGTAAACTAAGCACCCAATAAATTTGCTTAAGTTTCAGTTAATATTTTCCCTCTAAAGTCAGATGTCTGGATTTTTCTTCACATTCAAATCAATATAAATTCATCTAACACAATAATCTAGAATCTGCTTAATAAAGTGACACCCATGGAGTAATTGGGGGCTTGAAGCTTCTGAGACTGAAAATTTTAAAATATCTATTTTTGGTGTAGAATTTTACAGGGAGGACCTTTTGCTTCTTTCTTAAACCTACTCTGAGATAGGAGGATAAAAAAGTGAAACACAAATTCCCACTTCAGCAAATAAAAAAGTCATCTCCAAGCTTGAGTCATGGTGAACTAAAGTGTCAAGTTAGGGTCAGGAAGAAACTGAGATTGATCATCTAGAATTTCATATCATGGACAATGCCAACTGGTCCTTAAAAGTTGGTACCCTTGAAAGTAAAAAGCAAAAAGCCTTATTTAGAGAATGGAATTAAGTACGCTTCCTGGCTATGGGCCTTTCCAGGGAAAGCATTTGACCCAGGCACTTCAGAATAGCAAAGAAATTGTGATAAATTTAAAAAAACAAGGACACACTATCTTTGTGGTAGGACAAAAGCTGCTTTTGAACAATTCTGTAGTTGATAATCTTTGTTGACTGCAACAAATTGATTGCCCTTTATGGCAGGGAACTTCAATATAAACTGAGGAATTTTCCTAATGGCCATAGAAAGAGTTCTTAGCCACACATCTGTGTGAATGACCTGTGTCCTAGTTTGCTAGCTGCCGGAATGCAACACACCAGAGACAGATTAGCTTTTAATAAAAGGGGATTTATTTTGTTAGTTCTTCAGAGGAAAGGCAGCTAACTTTCATCTGAGGTTCTTTCTTACGTGGGAAGGCTCAGGGTGATCTCTGCTGGCCTTCTCTCCAGGCCTCTGGGTTCCAACAACTTTCCCCAGGGTGATTCCTTTCTATATCTCCAAAGGCCTGGGCTGAGCTGCGAGTGCTGAGTTGAGATATGCTGAGCTGCTTGGGCTGTGCTACATTGCACTCTCTCATTTAAGCACCAGCCAATTAAATCAAACATCATTCATTGCAGCAGGCACGCCTCCTAGCCGACTGCAGGTGTAATGAGCAACAGATGAGGTCCATGTACCGTTGGCTCATGTCCACAGAAACAGAACTAGGTACCTTCCCCTGGGCAAGTTGACAACTGAATCTAACTACCACAACCTGCAAATAGCAATTTCAGAAAGATCTCACAATATTACATTACTCAGAGATTTGTAACTTTTTTTTTAAAGTATACTACTAATATAGAGATATTTTGAGCCAAAAAAAGTTCATAGGTGAAATAAGGGAACACAAGGAAGGAAGTGGGGAACAAAGAGGAGCTAGACAATATGAAAACTAACCTCTGGAAATAAATAAGAGAAAAACAAAATATTATTTAATGAAGGCTCTATTGGAAGCAATAAAAATAAATACAATATGATGATGATCAAAGTTACCTTTGTGGATATTTACTATAAGTTTAACACTCTATATGATTAACATACGTACTTTCTCACATAATAAGAAATTTGGAAGGTAGGTTAGAAAACTATAAGCAAAATATAATACAAATTAATAAAAACCTAAAAATTAGATGGTATACGACAATTTGAAAAAAGATAAAGAAAATCCAGCACTTATGTAAGGGTTAACTTTATTGAAGCAGAGCATGGAAAATTAAATGTCTAACAATGTCATCCAAAACATTTTAGATTTTGGTGGAGAGCAATTAAGCGTGTGCTCCTCACTCCATAACAAGAGTAAGAACAAGCTAAAAGACAGAACACACAGAGGTTTATAAAAGAACCAGAAGAAAGACTGCCAAAAAGACACGATCTGAGATCAGTCGACACAGGATGCAGGCAGGCTGTGAGCCTCCACTAGACTGCTCCTACTCGGGAGTAATCAGAGCAATAAATAGGGCAGAATTAAAACCATTCCCCATGCCACACACAGATCCATTAATAAGAACAGAAGCCTCACTGCCACTAAGAGCTTAAGAGCTTAAGCACAACCTCCAATAAACTGATTGAACAATAAAACAGATTTGGAGGCACAAATAGACAATTCAGAGATAAAAATTGGCATAAGAAATTTAGTCCTTCCACCAGGAAAAGAAAACCATTAAAAGGGCAAGAACTGCCTGAAACAATGATTTCAAAATTCTAGCATCAAGTCAAACACTGTACAGTATCCAGGGAAGAGGAGGAGGAACAGACTGTAAATTACAGTAAAGACTAGCAAATTGCTCTCTTCACGTGGTAGTTACTGACCCCCATCCCCCACTTCAGTGACAGGCCACCATGGTGTCCAGCCCCTGGCTAGGTCGTTGGTGACAGAAATGTACCTAAACATGATTTTTCCCAAGACCACAGGTTTTCATGGCTGATTGCTGATCATGTCTTTTGATTAGTAACTTTGGATCACTGCTGTCCCAGCGCTAAGGGTGGCCGTTATTCCAACCTGCCCTGGACAAAGGACATAGAAGAGACTTAGCGACACTATACTTCCTCAGTGCTGCAGTGGACAGATAGATGAAAGGCTGCATTGACTGAGCAGGACAAGAAAGCACAGCTTTTGCAAGCCATGAACTAAGCTCCTAGAGCCCTTCCTTATTTCCTCCACCAGGAGGTTTAGAGCAAGTTTGCACCCCCTTTGTGGATACTTAGCCTTATTTTGTCTGGGAAAGACTGATTTGGGAAATGCCTGACCCCTACCAGAATTGCCCTCCGGGAGAAAGCAGCTTGAAGCAATGAAAAAGCACAAGTCCAGAACAAGACACAGGCCAGAAAAGAGAAGAAAGACCCTGCACTTCACATTCACCTAGGGCAAATCTTCCTGATAAGAGGACTGATACACGCAGAAATCTCTGTCTTATTACCAGCTGGTTATGAAATAAAGAAATAGACACTTTAGAGAATAAATTGCAGAGTTAATAATCTAAAATATTAAAATGCATAGTGTGCAACAAGAATATGAGAAAAACACGGAAATAATGGCCAATCAAATGGAAGTGGGTAAAAATATAGAAAATACCAATGAAGAAGAACAGAATGTGGACACATGAAAAACTTTTTAAAAAATTGAAAAAATATTCAAGGAAATGAAGGAAAATACAGAGAATGAATTAAGGATATCAGGAAAACAATGAATGAGTAATATAAGAATCTTAGTAAAGAAATAGAAATTTGAAAAAGGAATCAAGCAGTATGTATATATATATATATATATATATATATATATATATATATATATATATATGCAGTATGGTAGTCCAGGCAGGAGAAAAAATAGAAAAAGGGGCAGAAGAAATAATGACAGAGAACGTCTCAAACTTTTCAAAAGACATGAATATGCACATACAAGAAACCCAGAGAGCATGAACAATAAATATGAAGAAAAACACACCTTATCATAAGTTGATCGTACTGCAGAAGACAAGGAGAGTGTTCTGAAAGCCATAAGAGAAAAGCCATGTGCTATGTACAAAGAAGTCTCTGTTGAATAGAGTGCCAATTTCTCATCTGAAACCACAGAGGCAAGAAGGCAGTGAGTTAAAGTATTTAAAATACTGAAAGAAACAACTGCCAACCATAGAATTTTATATCCTGCAAGAATATCTTTCAGAATTGAGGGAGAGGTTAAGACATTCCCAGATAAAAAAAGGTTGAGGAATTTTATCACCACTAGTGCTGCCCTATGGCCAATGCTAACGAGGGATCTTCAGACTAAAAGGAAAGGACATTAGACAGTAGCTCAAGTCATCCTCAAGAAAGAGAAACCACCATTAAATGTAATAATTTGGTTAATTATAAATGCCAGTAGTATTGCATTGTATTTTTTAAGTATAAAACTTCAATTTCTACTTCCTACAGGTGTTACAATGCATAGAAAGTAGTAATAAATCTATAGTTTGGAACATAGAATGTACAAAGATATAAGTGGTTACGAGTACAAAAATGGTGGTGAGAATAAGGGATATAAGAAAAGTGTATAAAAAATAAATTAACAAGAAAAGTGTATGTGTGTACAATTGTAGTCAAGTTGATGTCAAACCAAATATGATTGCTAAATATTTATGGTATTAAATTTTAATCCCATGGTAACCACAAGAAAAATATACTAAAAATATATCCAAGTAGAAATGTGAAGTCATGATACAACACAATATGATACAACACAAAAATATCAAATAAATATGAAAGCTGGCATTATTGGAAGAATTGTTGGATAAAAGAGGTAAAAACAAATTGACAAAAGAAAGCCCTGCATTATCAGTCATAACTTTAAAGGCTAATGCATCAAACTCTTATCACAATGTAGAGATTGGCAGACGAGATAAAAAAGCATGTCCCAAATGTATACCACTGTCTGTAAGAGATTTACCTTAAGTTAAAAAAAAACACAAGTAGGTCGAAAGTAAAAGGATGGATACCATGCAAGTAATAGTCAAAAGAAAGCTGGGGTAGTTGTACAAATATCAGATAAAGTAGACTTTACGAATAAAAAAAAAAACAGTAACAAGAGACAAAGACAGTCATTATAAACTGATACAGGGGTGAATTAACTAAGATGTAACCATCATATACATATATGCATCCAACAACAGAGCTCCAAATATGGTCTATCCTGGGTGTGTGTTTTGTTGTTGTTGAGTGGTGTTCTAAATATGGATTATAATATTAAAGGCATGTTGAAAAACAAGAATGAAGTTGGAGGAGTCACAACGCAATTCACAAACTTTGAGACTCAAAATGATATGGTACCAGCACACACAGAAATAAAGACCAATGGAATTAAATTGAGAACTGAGAAATAAATCCTTCCATTTATGGCCAACTCATTCTTTGTAAGGAGGCAAAGACCACTTAATGGAAAAAGAATAATCTCTTCAACAATCATGCTGGGAAAAACTGACTCTCCATTCACAGCAGAAACAATGAAGGTCTCTACCGCACATCTAATACAGAAATCAACTAACAATATATCAAAAGCCTAAATATAAAAGCCAGAATTCTAGAAGAAAATGTAGGGAAGCATCTTCGTGATCTTGTGTTAATGGATTGTGTGTAACGGATTCTTAGACTTTATAACCGAAGCATAAGCAATAAGGGAGACAATAGATAAATGGCACTTCATCAAGATTAAAAACTTTTAGTGCCTCAAAATATTTAAACATAAAAGTAAAAATATGGCATACAAAATGTGAAAAATACTTAGAAACCACATATTTGATTAGGGTTTAATTTACAAAATATATTAAAAAATCCTTTCAACTTAACAGCAGAAAGACAAAAAATTAAGAAATAGGCAAAATGTTTGAATACTCATCACTTCAAAGAAGATGTTCAAATGGCCAAAAGGCAGATGAAAACATGCTCAATGACATTAGCCATCAAAGCAAATCAAAAGCATAATGAGGTAACATTTCACACTACAATGACTACGATAGGAAATGGAAAACTTCCAGTGCTGGAGAGGAGGTTGAGAAGTGGGAATGTTCACTTATTTCTGGTGTGAATGTAAAATGGTGCAGCCATCATGGAAGACAGTATGGCTATTCCTCAACAAGTAAAGTACAGGATTACCTTTTGGCCTGGAAACTTCAGTACTCAGTATATATCAGAAAGAGTTGAAATCAGGGTCTTGAATAGATATTTGCTCACTGATGTTTGGAATATAATTACTCACCATCACCAAAAGATGGAAGCTGCCCAAATGCCCATCAACTGATGAATGGAAAAGCAATATGTGTTATCTTCATACAATGGAAAATTATTCAATCCTACAAAGCAAAAAAGAACTTGTATATGTGATAACATGGATGAACCTTGAAGATGTCATGTTTAGTGAAATAAAGCCAGACACAAAAAAAACAAATATTGTATGATCTTACTTATATGTGATAATTATTATAAACCAACTCATATTCAGAATCTAGAATGTAGGTCGCCAGGTAATGGGGTGGGAAGAGAGAATATGATGTTAAACCTTAAAATTTGCTGATTTCCTATATGGAATGATGGAAATGTTTGGCTAATGTATGGTGGTGATGGTAGCAGAGTATTGGGACCATATTTAAGAGCACCGAGGTGCATATCTGAATGCAGTTAGGAGAGGAAATATTAGGCTGTGTATACAGCAAGAGAAAAATAGTTTAAACAAAACATGCAGCTACACTACACAATGAACCATAAATTATTCTATGGACTACAGTTAGTAGTGCAATTAGAAAAATATGCTTTCTTCAATTGTAACAAATGTACCACATCAATACAAGGTTTTAATAATAGGGTGGCGGTGCACAGAGGTTCATTGGTAGAATGCCTGCTGTTCATGCAGGAGACCTGGGTTCAATTCCTGGACCATGCACCCAAATAATAATAATAATAATAATAATAATAATAATAATAATAATAATAATAATAACAACAACAACAACAACAGGGTGGTATATGTTTGATTGTTCTGTAAATCAAAACTTCTCTAATTAAAAAAAAGAGTTGGATACTTAAAATTTCACTTCAATAATGGCTAAAACATCTGGGAGAGACCTTAATAAGAATTTTTAAGACTTAAGCAACATTATAAAACACTTAAAACAAACGGACATGTTTAAATACCTCACACAAGAACAAGAAAATGCATATTCTTCACAAGCACAAATGAGGCACTCACGAGTTTAAGCCATATGCTAGACCATAAAATAAGCTTCAATAACTTTAAAAAGACTGAAATAATACCAAGTTTATTCCCCAGTAATCACATGGAATTAAATTAGAAGCCAACAATTGAACAGAATTTGGGAAATTCATGAATATATAGAAATTAAACAACTGACTCCTAAATAACCTATTGACCAAATAAGAAATCACAAGGTAAATGAGAAAATAATTTTAGATGACTGAAAATTAAATTACAACATTCCAAAATTTATGGGAACCATTTAAAGCAGTGCTCAGGGGAATATTTGCAACTATGAATTTATTTAAAAGAATTAAAGTTCTCAAATAAACAACTAACATTCCACAAAAAGCACTGTCAATTAAGAGCAAACTAAACCCTAAGAAGAGGGAAGAAATAAAGATTAAAGTGCAGATTAATCAAATGGAGAATAAAAACAATAGATAAAATCAAGAGATCTACAAAATTGACAAAACTTTAGCTAAAGTAATCAAGGAAAAAATAGAACATACTCAAATGACTTAAAATGGGATGGAAAAAAAGAAGCATCACTGCTGATCTTTCAGAAATAAAAAATGATTTTTTATTTTTTAATAGATGTTAGATTAAATAGATGTTAGATTAAATGAACACGTTCTTATTAAAACATTAACTGTAAAAACTGACACAGGGATAAACAGAAAATTTGAACACACCTGTCAAAATTAAGTAATCAAAACAAACATTTATAACAAAAATAAAGGCTCAGTTGGCTACATTAGTAAATTCTATCAAAGAAAATTATTTGTAAAAACTTCCATAAAATAAAAGACAGTCTTTCTCAACTATTTCAATGAAGGTAGCATCAGTCTCATTCCAAAATCAAAGGCAACACAGGTACTGACAATTAAAGACTAAGAGCTCTTATGTGTTGATTGAAATTTTATCAGACAAGTACTAGCTAACCAAATCCAGAAACATATTTAAAAAGGACTATACACCAAGTATAATTCTTATTACAAATTTTGACTCATCCTAGGAATTTGAGATTGGCTTAACATCCAAAAATCAATTAATATAATTCACCATATCAGTGTATTAAAAATAAAAATTAATGTGGTTATATTAATAGTTCAGAAAAAGATTTTATGACAGAAACACTCAATAAATTCATAATAGAAGGTTACTCCTGAAACCTGACAAAGGGTATCTATGAGAAACTCAGAAGTGAGTTATCCATATACCAAGAAAAAATATCAATTAACAAAACTCAATAGTATTTCCAAAAACTAGCAATGAACAATCTGAAAATAAAAGTAAGAAAATAATTCCAATTACAATAGCATCAAAAATAAAAAAAAATACTTAAGAGGAAATTTAACAAAAAGAATGGAAAACTTGTATTGTTACAACTAGAAAACATCATTGAAAATAGTTAGAAGAAAAAATAAATAAAAAGACATCCTGTGTTCACAGATTGGAAGGCTTAGTTTTGTTTAGATGGCAATACTCCCCAAATTAACCTACATATGCTCTGTAAAAAGTCAGCTATAGAAAATGGATTTTTTGCAGGCATTGTTGAGCTGTTCTTAAAATTCAAATGCAAATAAAGGGATGTAGAATAGCCAATCTTGAAGAAGGAGAATAAAGTTGGATTATTCACATTTCCTGATTTCAAAATGTATTACAAAGCTATCGTAATAAAGAGACTATGATATTGGCATAAAGATAAAGATAGAGATAAATGGAATAGCCTTGAGAGGACAAAAAAAAAACAAACTTAAAGTTAATGGTCATTTGATTTTCCATAATCTTGTCAGGAAAATTAAATAAGGAAATAATTTCTTTTTAAGAAATTATGTTGGGGTAACTGGATACCGACATGCAAATACTGAAAGTGAACTTCCCTATACCATACACAAAAATTAACCATACACAAAATGGATCATAGACTTCAATGTAAGAGTTAAACTGTAAAAGTGAAAAGCTAAAACATTGGAGTAAATATTGACCTTGGGTTAGGTGGTGGTTACTTATAGCACCAAAGCACCTGATAAAACATAATTTGAGAAATTGTACTACATCAAATCTAAAAAATGTTTGTGCTGCAAATGATGACAAAAAAAAATGAAAATGTTAACCTACAATTACAGAAAATACTTTCAAATCATATATCTAATAAAGCACATGTATCTAGAAAGTATGAATATTACAGTACAACAATAAAAAGACAAATAACCCAACTAAAAACTGGGAAAATAAATATTTCTTCAAAGATATATAAATGGATAATTAGTAAATGCAATATTTCTAGACATATTTAATCATAGGGTCACGCAAATAAAATCCACAATGAGATACGATTAGGATGAATATAATAAAAAAAACAGATAATAACAAATTGGTCAAGATACACATAAAATGTACTCCTCTTTCATTGCACCCAGTTTGGAAAATAGTTTGATAGTTCCTCAATATGGTAAACATAAAATTTCAATGTAACCCAGTGATTCTATTCCTAGATGTACAACCTAAGGAATTTAAAACATATTCTCTTGCAAAAACTTGTTCACAAATATTCATAGCAGCATTATTAATAATAGCCATAAGTAGAAGCAAATGCCTATCAACTGGTGAGTGGATGAACAAAATGCGATATATGCATACAGTAGACTAATATTTGGTGCTAAAGTGGAATGATACATGGTGCAAGATAGTTGATCTTGAAAACATCATGCTAAGTGAAAGAAGCCAGGCAAAAAAGACCATACATAATGTGACTCTATTTATACAAAATATCCAGAATAGGGAGCTCTGTAGAGACAGAAATAGATTAGTTCCTGCCTTGGCATAAGTTGCAAGTGTGAGGAGAAAGTGCTAATGGATACAGGGCTTCTTTTTGGGGTGATGGAGTGGTTCTAAACTTAGATTGTGCTGGTTTTTATAGAACTATGTGAATATATTAAAAAAACAGTGAATTTTACACTTTTTGTTGGTGAATTTTATGATATTTGAATAATAGTTCGATAAATACGTTAAAAAAAACTATAGTAACCATTATCTTAGAATTTAGTGACCAGGAGAACAAAATAACTGACTCCATTTCTAATACTTGTAGTCTTCATTTAGTAATAAATTCTTGAGTTTGAGGGGGCTTGGAAATCATTTACTCTAATTCCCTCCCTTTATACTGAGCAAACTGAGGCTCAGAGGGATTACGAAGCTTGGGGAGACTATTAAAACTCAACTTATTGGCAAAGCCTATCCCAAACCACTGTTGCATATATTAAATTTGTTAAGGACATTTGAAATCTAAAAATACACTACAGTAATATAGTGTTATATTATTATTTATTACTTTATCAGTGTGCTGTATAACTTATTTAATATTCTTCATATTAGAAAACCAGGCAGAATAAATTATGACATGGGAGTTGATACCATTTATATTTGCCTTCCTCTTATCTTCTACTGTTCAACTCCCATCTCCATTCAAAATTTTATGGTCTGGAGAGTTTTTGATAATAATTTGGGAAAGGGTATTATTTGATTGCTTTTTTTTTTTTTTTTTTTACATGGGCAGGCACCAGGAGCTGAACCCGGGTCTCCAGCATGGCAGGCGAGAATTCTAGCTGCTTAGCCACCATCGCATCACCCTATTTGATTACCTTTTCACTTGGATTTTTAGAAAGAAACACATTCTCTTTGGATTTAAGACAATATGGAAAGTAAAATCCATATAGAATATAATAGTGGTATTTTGAAGTTCTCATATGAGTTAGGTCATCAGAGCAGTGAAATGAGTCTGCTTTTATTAATAGGTTTCCCCCTATATTATTTAAAGTATTCTAAGAAAATTAACCCTTGTTCTGGAGAGAAAAAAAAAGAATGAATCCATTTTTTCCTCAAAGGAGTTTTGACCTCTGCCTTTCTGATTGCTAAAAATATTAAGATATCAAAGCGTGTCTCTCAGGCCTATTTTTCCTTCCTTTTCAATACTTGTGTTAGACCTTGGTTTTTTGCCTGGGGCAAGAACCTAATAGAGGAGAAACATTTTGAAAGCAGAAGAGTCTAATATACATTTTTTTTTTTAATCTAACACTTAAAACCTGTTTTTGCTTTCTAAAACAGAGATGCAACTATTGAGGAGGTTTGGAGGATTGAAAATTACACAAACTCCTATACATATTTCTACATTCATAATAATTACTTTCTCTCTCCCTCAAAAGAAATTTTTTCTTAGTTATCTTGCTTTCAACTATGGAAGTGCATAGTAAGTGACACACTCCTGCCCATATCTCTTTTCTAGCAATCTTTAAAAAGTTACAGTTTTTAAGATCACCTATCTAGTTGAGTTTTCCAAGCTAAACAAATGTCAATGTGATAGAAACTTGGCCAAAACTATATATCATACTTTTGGAAAGGCCATTAAGGAATTCATTTCTATATTTTATTTACAATCATAAATAAAAAAAGATAGTATCAATTAAATTGGGATTTTCACTATTAGTATGATTTTTCTAGATACCTGTACCAGTGTGAAAAGTTTTGAGATATTTAGAAAAGTAATGTCACAATATTAAAACAGAGTTTGACAATAATTTTTAGTGAGTCTATTTTTAATACTATTACCTTTTAAAAAATATTTCTGAAGCATTATATTTTCCTAACTACTACTTCAAAAATTACATCAAATCAATTCAGATGGAAAACATGTAATCACATTCCTTGTATTTAAGATCCTATTCTTCCATACCTCTGTTCTATGAAATACACACACTGCAAGACTGCCTTACTCAAACATTGGGCCAGATTTTTTTAAACTGTTAATTTCTAATTTATTTGTTAAAACAAACAAACAAACAAACATGCTTTTCCATTTAGTCTTTTAAAGTCTGTAAGATCTGTAGTGATGTCCACTCTCATTTCTGATGCTGGTTAAATGTGTCTTATTTTCTTCAGTGATTGGACAAAAAGTTTAATTTTATAGATTGTGTCAGGTTGTGTCTTCCTAAAAGAAAACAGCAACATATGATTTGATATTCATGGGATTTACTTATGGAAATGACTATGAATGATGAAGGGTAAGGGAACAGGAGGGGGCAAGGAGGCTAGATAGCCTATAATGCAGATCTGAAACCTGTGAAAGAAAGAGAGAAAGAAGGACTGGACAAGAAGAGCCTAAGGCTCCAGGTCAGTTCTGAGAATGTTTTGGCCATTATTCTAGTTTGCTAGCTGCCAAAATGCAATATACCAGAAATGGAATGGCTTTTAAAAGGGGGAATTTAATGAGTTGCTACTTTATAGTTCTAAGGCCGAGAAAATGTCCCAATTAAAACAAGTCTATAGAAATGTCCAATCTAAGGCATCCATGGAAAGATAACTTGGTTCAAGAAGGCTGATGAAGTTCAGGGTTTCTCTCATCTGGAAGGGCACATGGTGAACACAGCATCACCTGCTAGCTTCCTCTCTTGGCTTCCTGTTTCATGAAGCTCCCTGGGAGGCATTTTCCTTCTTCATCTCCAAAGGTCGCTGGCTGGTGGACTCTGTTACTTGTGGCTGTCATTCTGCTCTGCTTTCTCTGAATCTCTCTCATTCTCCAAAATGTTTCCTCTTTTATAGGACTTCAGAAACTAATTAAGACCCACCCAAATGGGTGGAGACATGCCTTTGCCTAATCCAGTTTAACAACCACTCTTGATTAAATCACATCTCCAGGAGATGACCTAATTACGGTTTTAAACATACAATGCTGAATAAGGATTAGAAGAAGCGGCTGCCTTCACAAAGTGGGATTAGGATGAAAACATGGCTTTTCTAGGGGACATACATCATTTCAAACCAGCGCAGCCATGATGCTAGATTTGCCTCTTAGAGGATTCTTGTGCTAAGGTAGGGGTCAGCCAGCACTGGTAACCTGACTGTGCCTTGTCATTGGCTGGGAGAAGCCCCAGGGAACCATGACCTGAATCAACACCAAAATAATTGAGACAGTCAATATTCATCCCCCCGCAGGTGTTCTTGAGGGGGATCTGAGCAGAGCAATTCCATGGTGTTCACAGTACACAGTTTGTGCTGGATAGATAACATTTCATCACACAACTTCAGGAATCAGCTTCATTGTAAACACTGTGGGCCTCTATTCCCGAGGAGAAATAGACAAAAGTAGTTAGTGGATTAAATTATAGCCCCAGTGCTGCCATTAATTTTGGCTACAAGGTACTCATTCTCTTCCTACTCTCTTATAATCTTGCCTCAACTTGGCACGTCTTCATGGCTTTCCTGATGGCATGACCAATATCTCCATCTCCATGGGGTCTTAGCCCTTGGTCATTGGATCTCTTCTCAGATTACCTGTAGCACATGTCCACTCACAGTTATAAAAGAGGCCCCAGGATAGATGGCCTGAATTCTACAGATATGTCTCCTTGCCCCCATGGTGTAAAACCAGTTGAAGCTTCTGCTGCTGTCAATTATGCCTTCAAAGACTGTGACTCCCCTCCTCACCTGAAATTTCCTGGAGACAAGAAGTACAAAGTATCCTGCAGCAAACAGAACTTTTAGTTCATTAAGAGCACTTGCTGTGCTCTCTGGAAAGAGTGTTTCCCCCTTTAGGTACACAAATCTCTGATCTGACAGAACCCCAAGTTGTGAGACATAAAGCAAAAAGTCCTCAGGGGATCATTGGGTGTGATGGTAAGTGGGGCCACTGTTGCTTCCATTCTTTGGTTCCTGAACTCATATATTCTTCCTGTTAGTGACACGACCCCACAAAGAAGTTGCTAATTTAATGCATATGCTTCAAGCTGAAGTAGGACACTAGATTCTCTCAGAATATTCTAAATTGTAGCTTCATTTGTGCATTAAATAAGATATTCCAGAGCTCAATGAAGCTTGTTCCTTCTGCAAGGTAAGTAAATGATATCACTGGAGCTCTTAGTCACTGGGTCACTCCCACATTTCCTATGACCTGGATCCCTAGCCAACTGCTCTTTTGTATGGGGTTCTGTTGATGCTCACTGAAATTCTGCAGAGTAGAAAGGAAAACCCATACCCAGAAAAGTTATGGTGGTCAACATGGCTTCAAAAAGGTGGAGTGGGACACTTCAGGGTTCTGCTCCCCACAGGACCTTTCAACAATCAGTAAGAACTGGAAGAAATATCTTTCTCATAGCTGCAGAAACAGTGCAGTAAAAGGGTGAGCAATGGCACAAGAAAAAAGACAATTTAAAAGTGCCAGTCCTGACACCCTGATTGGACCATCTCCCCAAGCCCTTACTGGCTCAGTGCAGAACCAGTCCATGCACCCAGGCAGATCCCTGATCCTTCTTACAAAAAGAACACAGTAACCCTCATAAACATCCTGGGAGCATGTGCATCTGGCCAGTCTTTCTGGTAGTAGCCTGAGGGACTCACTGGCCCAGAACTTGCGATGTGTATAAAAGACAGTTTACAGGAAAAAAAAAAAAGTTCACAAAGCTTCCCTACAGAATGCTCTGGTAAAGCAGGCAAGTGGTGGTACCTGGGGAAAGGCATTGCCTGTTGTAGGTTGTAGGTTGTGTGTACAATGCCTGGGACCATGTAAAAAACTGTTGGCTAGGAAATAGGGTACATTTAGAACCATGCAAACAGGGCAGTTCCTAGAGCCACAAACATCTCCAAGACAAAGTGCATATACAGAAAGAAACAGCAAGATCCCTATACGTTTGCCTGGAGCATTGGCCTGGAGCTATTTCCTAATCTGATTTTGTGGATAAACCCTGAAGGAGAGCACTCACATAGGTCCATCTGAAAACACTGGGAACTATTTTTTCTTTTTTCTTTTCCTGGCAATCAAGGAAAGATCGGTCATAATAATAGCTAGATATAAGCAAAAGGAACAGTCCAAATTCCAGGGATAATTTGCTAAAATATCAAAATATCCAGACTTCAACAAAAGGTCAAAAAACATACAAAGAAACAGGAAGTGATGGCTCATGCCATGGAGAAAATTAAAGCATTCGAAATCATCAATGAAGAGGATCAGCCCTGGTACATATCAGTTAAAGATTTTTTAAATGGCCCTAAATATGCTGAATGAGTTAAAAGAAAACAGGTATAAAGAACTAAAGGTAACTAGAAAAACAATAGATGAACACACAGAAAGAGAATATAAATAGATATAAATTATGAAAAGGAACCAAATAGAACTGAAGACCTCAGTAACAGAAATTAACGTTTTTCATGAAGGGTTCAACAGCAGGTCAGAGCTGGAAGAAGCAAGAATTAGAGAAGTTGAAGATATGGCAATTAAAATCACTAAGTTTGAGGAGCAGAAAGAAGGAAGAAAAGAGAATAGAGCTTAAGAGAACTATGGGATACCACCAAGAATACCTATATGCACATTGTGAGAGTCCTAGGAGAAAAGGTGAAAGAGGCAGAGAGAATACTGAAAGAAAAAGTGGCCAAAAACTTCCCAAATTTAGCAAAGGACATAAATATACACATTCCAAATGCTCTACTAACTCAAAACAGCTTAAACACAAATAAACATATGCCACAGCATACTATAATAAAAATTCTCGATGCAAAGATAGAGAAATCTGAAAGCCACAAGAAAGAAGCAATGTGTCACCTATAAGGGAGCCTTAGTAAGATTAAGAGCCAATTTCCCATCAAAAACCATGAAGATAAAGAGGCAATAGGATGACATATTTAAAGTGATGAAAATAAAAAATTACCAACTAAGAATTCTATATCTAGCAAAACTGTCTTTCAAAAATGAGGGAGAGCCTAAGACATTCCCAGATAAGCAAAAGCTGAGGGAGTTTGTCACCACTAGACTGGCCCCATAAGAGACATTTAAGAGGGTACTGCACATTGAAAGAATAGGGCAATAATAAATTAAAGCCACATGAAGAAATAATTATCTCTGGTGAGAGTAATAAATGGGCAAATATAAATGCCAGTACAATTGGATTTATGGTTTATAACTCCACTTTGCGCTTTCTACAGGATCTAAAAGGCAAATGCATAAAATGTGCTGATAAACTAGTAGCTTTAGATTTATAACTCATAAACATATAATTTGTGACAAGAACTACATAAAGGTGGGGAGGTGGAGGGGTATAGGAACAAAGTTTGTATACATTATTAAACTGGTATTAAAGGAAACAAGTTTGTTACAGATTTAAGATGTTAAATTTAAGCCTCATGACAACTGCAAAGAAAATAATGCAGAATATGCAAGCTAACAGAGACAAAAATTAGATTTCAAGTTGCCAGGGGTGAGAGCAGTGGGAATGTGAGTTAATGCATAATGGGTGTAGGGTTTCTATTTGGAGAAATGGGGAAATTCGAGTAATGGAAGGTGATGTGCATACTGCAGTATTGTAAATGTGATTAATCCCATTGAATGGGATGCTTGGAAATGGTTGAGATGGGAAAGTTTATGTTGTATATATGTCACCATAATAAAGAAAATAAGGGAAAGAACAACTAAAGGGGTAATGATAATTAAATGCAATACATGATCCTGGATGAGATCTAGGAAGGGAAAAAAAAAAGCTAACTGGACATTATTGTAATACATGACAAAATTGGAATATATAGCATAAGCTTTACATGATCCTGGATGAGACCTAGGAAGGAAAGAAAAAAGGTTAACTGGATATTATTGTAATATATGACAAAATTGGTATATAGAGAATAAGTTTTACATTAATGTTAAATTTCTTTTTGTAACTGCCTTGTAAATTTGAAACGCTTTCAAATTAAAAACAAACAAACAAACAACAACATGCTCACCAGGTAACTATACTTTCTTCTTTATGGCGGGGAATGCAGAATTTATCAATTTTTATTCATTTTTCTCTGTAAAGGAACTCTCATCATACTTCTTACCACTGCACTATAAAATCATTACTGAAGTAAGAAGTCCTGATTATTGAAATGGATTATCTCTCACCCTCTATAATTCATGTATTGTACCAAGTTCTCCAATGAATTAGCCAACCCTTGCTTGTCTTAATTTCATGCAAAATGTTACCTTTGTGCATTAGTTTTCCCTTATGTAATAAATTACCACAAGTTTGATGTTTTAAAACCATACACATTATCAACTTAATGTCTTCACATGCTTCCTTATAAGAGGTACACAGAGGGAGATTTGACACAGACAAAAGAGGAAAAAGGAATGTGACAACAGAGGCCAAGTTTGCGGTGATACAGCCAAGGAAACTAGCAGTTGCTAGAAGTCAGAAGAGGCAAGGAATGGATTTTTCCCAAACTCCTCTAAAGAGCTTATGGCCCTGCAGGCACTTTGAATTTAGACCAGTGATATTAATTTTGGATTTATGGCATCCAGAACTCTGAGAAAATACCTTCCTGTTGTTTTAAGCCACCATGTTTATGTTAATTTGTTACCACTGCCATGGAGAACTAATACAGTGATGCGTGTAGCCCCGTTGTCAAACATTCCTGATGGCCCTGGTGAAGGGTATAGCCTATAGACCTTATTTTAGGACATACTTCTCTGGTGGATCATCTGTCCCCATGCAATATATGCATTCCAGCCTGCCAATTTTCCTCAGCCTATTTATTCCTTCCTCCATTGCCAGCTATGCCAGTTTGAAACTGTCACGTAACCCAGAAAAACCTGTTCTTATATTCTCATTCAATATTGCTGGGTGAGATGTTTTTGATTGTTTTCATGGAGATGTGTCCCATCCAATTGTGGGTGGTAACTTTTGATTAGATGGTTTCCATGGAGATGTGTCTCTACCCACTCCAGGTGGGGTTGCTTACTGGAGCCCTTTAAGAGGGAACCATTTTGAAAAAAGCTTTAGAGTTGATAGAGCCCACACAGCCAGAGTCCTTTGGAGATATAGATGGAAAACACCTCTGGGGAAGCCTATGAAATGGGGAGAGAAAGCTAATAGCCATTGCCATGTGCCTTCCCAGCTCAGAAAACCCTGAACTTCATAGACCTTTTCTTTGGAGTTAAGGTAGCTTTTCTGGATGCCTTAATTTGGACATTTCTATGGCCTTAGAACTGTAAATGCTCAACTTGATAAATTTCCTTTTTAAAAGCTGTTCCAAATTAAAAAAAAAAAAAAAAAAAAAGGGCGGCTGCCGTGGCTCAGCAGGCAGAGCTCCGACCTGCCCTGCTGGAGGTCTGGAGTTCGATCCCTGGTGCCTCCTGCCCATATGCAAATTAAAAAAAAAAAAAAAAAAGCTGCTCCATTTCTGTTATATTGTATTCTGGCAATGTTAGCAAACTAAAACACCACCCAAAGCAACAGATACATTGCCATATTACTCAGGATGAACCATCATTTTCTCCAGGTTTCTAAGAGCCACCTTATAGAGAGTATACCCAGATTCTCACATCATTTGGCAGGGTATTAGGTCCTATTACCTGAGGAAGAGCTCCCAAGTTAACAGTTTATTCATTATATAGTCATATATTCTGGCCCTCTTTATTAAGCACCCTCATTTTCAGTTCCGGGAATACACCCTTGTTTCTTGCTGGTACATGAAGGCTAATTCTTGTCGTTCCTACAAGATGCAATTTATTTCCTCCATTATCAGTCTCATCGTGTTTCAGATTGGCTATTATTGGCAAGGCAGCCAGAAGACGAGATGGAAGTCTGCTGAGGATCACCTGTTGTCTTGCTAAACTTTATTATTTCATAAAACATACCAAAGGTAAGTGTGATGGTGAACCTCTGTTTAGAGTTCAGTTAAAAGATTATTTATTATTAGGTATGTTCTATTGTTTCACCTGGACAATGCAAATGGTATAATCATAGAATTGTCACCTTATCAATATCATAGAGGGAATGGGAGGGGGATGGTAATGGCTCCTAGGATGGAAGAAAGAACCAACTTTGAAAGATATAATGGTTCAGGAGATTTAAAAGAGCCACAATATTTGGAAACATCCACCTAGCTATCCCCAGCCTATATTTCAGAGTCTCTGATTGTCCCAACCAAGGCCCTGAACTTATAAAAGAGAGCTGCCTAAACTGAGGATTTAAATGTCTCTGGATTTCTACAGTCCTGTCACATCATCAGTTGCCTGTTCAGCTCTGCTTGCTCTCCCACTGCTGGAGATAAGGACATCCTTAGAGACTGCTAAATAGATCATCTGGCTCTCACACTCATGCGTTGATTATTTGTATACAGCACACAATTTCTCATTATCCTTCTGCAGATTGTCAATTATTCCTACTGTATTTGTAACCATGGTTTTCCCCATGTTTTTTAAATATTTGAATAGCTACATCAGCAAGGACATTCCCTTCCATCAGAATGATTCTGCAAGTCAACAGGAGTGAAATCTTCAATAATTGAACATGATATTTCCTTGTGCCAGGAAATGTCCAAACTACACATCATTCATCATCCCTTGCCAGGCAGACAGAAAGAGACACAGTCACATAATCTCATTTCTACTGGTTTTGCATTTAATTCTCTTTCTTTCTAATTTCTTAAGCCTGGTAGTGATATAATTTACTTTATATCCTTTTCCTTTGTAATATAAAAACTTAAATCCATAAGTTTCCCTCTAATTTCTACTGTAGCTTCATCACATATATTTTAACATATTTTATTTTTATTCTCATTTGCTTAGAAATATTTTATAATCTTATGCTTTTTTCTTTGACCTATGGAATTTTTTAGTGGAAGTTTTAATATTCTAATATTTGAGGTATACCTAATTATCTTATTTTTTTTACTGACTTCTAATTATATCCATGGTGTTTAGACAGCATGCTACATTTTATTTGAAACCCTTATAACTTATTAAGGTAATGTATAAATCCCAATATAGTCTCTCCTGATAAATGGAATGTTTGCACTTGAGCATGCATTATGTCCTTGTTAGATACAAAGTTCTATAAATATCAGTTGAGTCAATGTACCTGATGGTATTGTTTTGATCTTCTATGTCTTACTTTTTTTTTTCACTAGTTGTTCTATAAATTATGTAGAGAGAGGTGTTCAATTTCTCTCTTTAATGTTGTCAACTTTTGCTCCCAGCATTTTGAAGCCATTTTTAGGGACTGTGGTGGTTTGGAGCTATGTTCCCCATGAAAACATGTTCCTGAATTTTTTCCAGACCTGTGGGTGCGAACCTCTGTAAAACAAGACCTTTTGATAAGGTTACTTCACTTAAAGTGTAACCCAACCCCATTAGGATGGCTCTTAAACCTATTATTGCACTCCTTTATAAGCAGAATGAAATTCAGACAGATAAAGATGCAGCAGCCAGAGACTGAAAGCCCTTGGAACCCAGAAGAGAGTGGGGAGGCCAGGAGATGCCGTGGGGTAGAGGAGCACGGGACCAAGGATTGTACGTACGTAGCCAACCCCTGAGTGCCAGTCTTTGGGAAAAGAGAGCATCACCTTGATGACATCTTGATTTGAACTTCTCCTAGTCTCAAAACTGTGGGCCAGTAAATTCCCATTGTTTAAGGCAGCCCTTTGCATGGCATTTGCATTAGCAACAAAGGAACTAAAACAGGAACCTACACATTTATGATTACATGATCAAATGAATTTTTAGCATTATGAATAATTCTTTCTCATATCTGGAAATATGCTTTGTTTGTAATATTGCCACCTCAAATGTATAATAGTTTAAAGTTTACATAGTGTATCATTTTTCTTTTATGTGCTTTTGACCAATCTGTAGTCTACACACAGGTTTGTTCTGTTTGTGCTTTCTTTGTTGTTACTGTTGATCTGTTCTGACCATCTCTTTCTCTCAATTGTTGTGTTTTCCATTAATGTTTAATATTTATTCATATGACTCATCTGCTGTCTGTACTTTTATTCTTTTATTCTATTTTTTTTAATCTTTTTTTTTTTTT
Organism: Myrmecophaga tridactyla; assembly: GCA_004026745.1. Taxonomy (NCBI): domain Eukaryota; kingdom Metazoa; phylum Chordata; class Mammalia; order Pilosa; family Myrmecophagidae; genus Myrmecophaga; species Myrmecophaga tridactyla. The sequence goes on from PVIY010000968.1 coordinate 57,738, forward strand.
TTTTTTTTTTTTTTTTTTTTTTTTTTTTTTTTTTTTTTTTTTTTTTTTTTTTTTTTTTTTTTTTTTTTTTTTTTTTTTTTTTTTTTTTTTTTTTTTTTTTTTTTTTTTTTTTTTTTTTTTTTTTTTTTTTTTTTTTTTTTTTTTTTTTTTTTGGCATGGCCAGGTACCGGGAATAGAACCCAGGTCTCTGGCATGGCAGGCAACAACTCTGCCTGCTGAGCTGCTGTGGCCCAGCCTTACCCTGTTTCACTTTTCTATTTTCTTTTTTATGTTTTGAATATCTCTTAGGAATTCAACTCAGTTTTTCTATTGGGTTTTAATTATATTTCTTTCTATTATTTTTATAATCAATATGAAGTCAATAATGTGTTATTTCATGTAAATCATAGAAATATTGTAATCATAAAGATTCCCATAATAAACTCTAACTGTATGCCACAGTTATATGCATGTCATCTACATGCAACCTGTACCCACAAGACCATATTACCAATTTGCTTTGCTTTCCTGGTTTCCATTATTTCTGATGAGAAGTGGGTCATTGAGTGGATAATTGTTACCTTGCTTTGCTTTGCTTCTCCTGCCTTCAAAGTTTGTTGTGTTTCAAGTTTGGCTTTCAACATTTTGACTGTGATGTACCTCAGAATAGGCATTTTCCATGTTTATTCAGTTTAATGTTCATTAAGGACCTATTGTCGTTCATCAAATTTGGGTGATTTTAATGGCTTATTTCTTAAAAATTTTCTTTTTCTTCTCCTTCTGGGATATCAATTGTATACATGTGAAGCTCATTTTATATTATCCACAAGGTCCCTTGGTGTCCATTACTTTTTTCTTTTCAATTTTTATGTCCTTTTTCTTCAAATTGGGCAGTTTATATCAGTCTATCTTTTATTTCATTTATTTTTTTCTCTGTCATTTTTTATGCAGTTATTAAGTCCAGTTATTTTTTTATTTTTATTTTGGAATTTGTATTTTTCAGTTCTAGAATTTTCATTTGGTTCTTCTTTATCTTTTCTATTTCTGTATTGATAGTTCCTATTTTTTCAGTCACTGTGAATATATCTTGTTTGGCTTCAATAAGTCTAGTTTTAAGAGCCCTTTAAATTCTTTATTGTTGGTACAAACATCTGGGTCATGTCCAGGTGTCATCTAATTTAGTCCTTATTTTTTTTAAGAATGTGTTCTATTTTCACGATCCTCAATCAAACGAGTTTGAATTTTGTATGGACACTATGAATTTTATAAATTGTGGAGATTTTAATTCTGTTATATGTTTTTTTTTCTCACTGTGCTTTGTTTCTTTTGTTTTAGTGAACTATTATCTTGGCTGAACTACATCTATGAATTCTGGTTTTGGGGATGCTGCTCTGATAGCAATTTATATATTGTGTCTTGGGAGAGTTAATTTGATTGTTCATGTATGACTCAGGCATCAGTCATAAATATGATTAAATAAAATTTGAAGTCCTCTCCCTCATACTTTTTCCTGCATGTTTCTACTACTCTTCTTGAGCTATAGTTTTCCTTCTCTGGTTTTCTGGTTCTACAAACTAGAGAGACGGCAAGGCTTTTTTCCATCTTGCTCCCGCCTCCTCTCTCACTGCTCTAATTGCACTTAGTCCTAGTTAGACTACACATAACTTGTTAGTCTGCAATAATTCCTTTGTACAGTTTTCCTTATTCCCTCCCTTGAATATGTACTCCACAGCCGAGACCATCTAAATATGTTCACTCTTAGCATTTTCAGTAACTACTTCTACTATTATGCACAGAATAGATGCTTAGTTTATCATTACCAGGAGCAGAAATCAAAAAGCAAATGTAATGAATCATGACAATAAACTATATCAAATATACAGAAACTAATACATAAGAAGCCAAAATGTATAATATGATATATGAATCATAAAATCAAATTTTCAAAGACATATAGATCTAAAACAGAACCAAAAATCACATCTTAAAAGCATCAGTAGAGGGTGCATGGTGGTTCAGTGGTAGAATGCTCTCCTTCCATGCGGGAGACCTGTGTTCAATTCCCAGACCATGCACCTTCCCACCCCCTCAAAAAAGCATCAATATATTAGAAGGTTATCAATGTTTTAGCTCCACGCCTCTATTTGGAGAAACAAATTAAAATATAAAAGCATTTGCCTTTTCAGTATATTGCAAACTATCACCACTTAAAATATGTAAGCATACACGAATCTTTTCATGGAGGAATGCTAATTCATCTAACAGATAGCATGAGTGTGAAAATAAGAATAATCTTAAGAGAACGATAAGGCTAAGAAGTATAATTTCTTGATATTTCCAAAATATTTTAGTGGTTTACATTCCCTTTGTCAAAGCAATTAGGCACTGACTTATTTTATTGTTTTGTGGGAGACATTTCCTCTCTAGAGCACATTCATATCTAATATATATTTTAATTTGTTGTTAATTTGCATGCATTCTTACATAGCTATTCATGGTTCAAAAACTTTAAAAATCTCACACAATTTATGTGTCATTCCTGTGAACTATCAAGTTTACTGTTGTAACATTTACAAATCTTATATTTTTGACCTTATAAGCTGACTTAGATTTTTGTCTAGGGGTCTATAGAATAAATGTTAAGCAGAGGTTTATGCAAATATGCACATTAGTTGGCAAGTTAAATATTAAAACAGTGCTGCAAGGGTAGAATAAAATAAAATCAAGGAAAACAGATAAAGAATTGATCAAGTAGGTTGAACATATTTACTTTACTTTTGTTGTTATTGCATGATTAACCTGAGAATTTATTACAGGCATTTATATACCCCTGTAATACACATACACACACACACACACACACACACACAGTGTTTAATATCAGCCTGCTTCACCTGGAATAAAAGTAGATGATCAAAACCAAAAAATGATTTATTTTATGGGTTAGGTGGTACAGAACTCTTCTTCTGAGTTAAAAATGAGCCTAGGGCTGGCCGTCGTGGCTCAGCAGGCAGAGCTCTCACCTGCCATGCCGGAGACCTGGGTTGGATTCCTGGTGCCTGCCCATGTGAAAAAAAAAAAGAACCTAATTGTCTAGACAGGCAACCTGACAGGGAATCAGTTTTATATAAAATGCGGGATTAATTTGGCCTTTGAATGAAAATTATTTCCTGAATTCACATTTTTTCACATGACTGTAACAGACATTCCTTTTATAATATAAAAATATTATATATAATTTGTTAATGTTTTTATATAATTAAATTACGTAACAGAATATACTACCTTTAAAGACATAGTATAATCTTTTTCTGGTTGAATGTTTGAAAGGTACTGTAATTGAATTATTTTTGAAATGTATTTAGTCTCCAGTAGAAAAAACTTTGTAAAATATTGCTTACTTTAAAAAAATTATCCTAAATTATTTTCTTTCTTCAACTATGTCCCATAGTTTATTTTTACAACAGTTCTTAACTTGCAATAAAAAATAGTCAGTGTTTGAATTAAGGATACTGATGAAAAGTCCCAATTTCAGTGCCAGTGAATAAATTCTTTCATGCTGAAGTGGATCCTGTAGGGCTTGAAATCTTGTCTTTTGCATGATGCATTACTGTGAGACCATGTTCACCATCTTTAAAGATTGATGATATTAATCTGAAAGACATTAGTAGAGTTAGGGTTCTCTTACGGCCAAACATTCTGATGTGACATTTGCCCAAACACAGCATGCAAAGAAATAACTTAGAAATTATATACTAAAAGGACATTTCAAACTTATGACCTAAACATTGTGATGCTACTAATATCACATGTCATGTACAGATCATAAAAAATGTAAGGCTCTACAGAAATCATAAATGTATCAAGAACATAATATTCTGATCTATGATGAACAATTAAGTTTAGGAGGGACTACCTTTCCATTTTCATGGTACAGTAACTCAAAAAAATGGTTTGTAGGAGTCACACTTGGTCAGTTTCCTGGTGCAAGTTTATTTGAAACTTTGCTAGATTCAGAGAGTTCCTTTATTTGAAAATATACCTTTTATAATAATGACCTAATAATACCCATTGTAGCAATTTTCATTATTTTAACTTTTGAAAGACACAATCCAGAAAAAATAAATATCACTTTAAATAATCCTTAAACATTCTATGATGCAGAAATAATTAATTCATGAAAAGCTGATATGGTATCTTACTATTGAAGTGATCACTTTCTCCAAGTTCAATATATTATTCATCTCTACATCACGATTAAAATAGGCAGCATCAAAACCTACTGTGCATGGGGCCAGTTGAATAAGCAATGGGAGGCAATTAGATTTGATGTGATTTAATGAGTCTTTTTATAGAATTTTGTCAGCTTGTAATAATGATTAAACCTGTGCTAACACTCAAAGAAAAATGTGGACATGAGGGAAATATTTATATATGCTGGAAATTCTCAATGAAATTATTCAAGCTATGCTTCATTTTTAATATGTATTTATCTTTGGAGGAAAGTCATTAAATTTCCCAAGTTATAAACATCTGTGGCTTTCATGAAAATGGGACATTCAGTGATTTCAAATTCTGGGGCGTGTTGATATGTTCAGTGTTGGGAGACTTCCTCTTGTAGCCTTCTTTGAAGTAATTGCTTGACCCAAGTAGAATTTATTATATAAGTAGACAAATCATATGAGGAAGAATTACAAATATTGTGAGTATGCCAATTACTTTATTCTATGTGCCATCAAATTCCACAATTCTTTGTACACATAGGTACAAAGAAAATATTTATTAATATAAATTTTTAGATGAGTAAGTAAAAAAAAAAAATACTTGATGCCTCTTTTTCTCTTAAACAGGATGCCCAGTCCATTAATGAATTCTTCTGTTATAGTTTTAAAATATACCTCAACACAGCCATTAGCTCTGCCTTCATCTCTAACACCAATGCAAAATCACCATTGACCTTTGCTAGGACACTTCGAAGCTCCTCTAGCTGATGTTCTGTCTTCTGTATTACCAACCCCTTCTTTTAAATGAAATCAAGTCATCCTTCAACAGTTTTCATAGTTTTTTAGAATGGCATTCAAAGTCCTTACTGTGTTCTACAAATACTACTATAAGATGAATCCTGGCTAATGCTCGTCCTTCTTTCTTACCACCATGCTTCCCCACCTGCTTGATTTCTGTGCACACCGGTCTCCTCTATGTTTTCTGAACACATCTGTCAGTCTCCCATGGCAGGGTCCCCACACTTATTGTTCCCATTGCCTACTTCTTTCTTCATTTAAGGTGAAACTTCTAAGAGTATAAGTCAGTTTTAATAATCAAGAATAATAATCTCTATTAAATTTAATTGTGGTAATTCATTGTTATTCATGCAAAATTTGAAACCCTAATTTTTTTTTCTGGCATGTTCAACTCTGAATTAAAAAATATACATTCACCAATTATGGACTACTACACTTTTTTTTTAAAAAAAGAAAACATGGCAAACAATACATTATTTTTATAACTAATAGTTTATCATCAATATTTTTAATAATTTACTCCTTCTAATCTGTAATGTACAAGAATATCTATTTTTTCTTGTGGTTATTTAATATGTCTGTCCGTTTGAAGCTGTATGTACCCCAGAAAAGTGATGTTCTTTTTCCTAGTCCAGTCTTATGGGGGCTGCCATGTTTCTTTAAATTCTAATTCAATATTGTGTTGTGGGAACCTTTTGATTGGATTGTTTCCATGGAAATGTGGCGCACCCAATTGTGGGTGCAATTTGTTGACTAGATGGAGATGTGACTTCACCCATTCAATGTAGGCATTGATTAATTTACTGGAGTCATGAAAGGGGGAAATATCTTGGAGAAAGCTCAGAAACAACAGGAGACCCACACATGTGGAAATGCAGAAAGAAAGTGCCCCTGGGGAAATTGTTTGAAACCGGAAGTCAAAGGACCTGGTGACATCAGCCACATGACTTCCCAATAACAGAGGTGCTCTGAACCCACTGATCTGTCTTGACCTAAAGTATCTATCCTTGGATGCTTTAGTTTAGATGGTTTTATGGCATTAGAAATGTAAACTAGTAATATTAAATTCTCTTTATAAAAGCCATTCCATTTCTGGTATATTGCGTTCTGGCAGCTTTAACAAACCGAAACAATATGAGAGTAAGTTTATCCTATACTTAAAATATTCTAAATATGCTATAAGAATATTGTACTCTTCCTATAAAACTGTATATATAATTGCACATAAATGAAATAAAAAACCTAAAAGTTGTGCAAAAATTAAAACTGGTAATAAATAGATAGAAATAATATTAAAATACATTATTTCGATAATTCCCTTTGTATACTAAACTAATCTTCTGTTCAAGTGAAGAAAAGTAAAAATAAAATTCTTACCAGTCACTAATTAAATACTCTATTTCTTTAAAGGATTTTCACATATTTTTGGACAAAAGTACCCCCGAGATTCTTTACTTTATAAATAATTCAATATATCCCGAAAAACTAAAGAAAAAAGTTGTCTATTGCTCTACAACTGTATTCTTAGAAATAAAACCTTTACTACTTTGATAAAGAATTAGAATCCTGCTGCTTTACATAGCGCACTGAAGAGAATCCTTTAATGCTTATATTATGCAAGTGCTTAAAATTCCTAATAATTCTATGGTAATCTAAACAGTTTTGATCCTTTAGTACTGTGAACACTATTTCTAAAAATGAGAGTAAAATCATTTCTAATCTCTAATTAGAACTCACAACTAAACGAATATTGAAAGCTCATTTTTATACTAATTGATTCAAAACTGATCCCAAAGACAAATCTAATGTAAGCATCAGATTTTTAAAAGATCTACAGTTCTGGTAGACCACAAATTTTAAACACCTTACAAGACAGAGGTTAATATCAACTACATTTATGGGATGCTTTCTGAATACTAAACATGCTGGGGACTTATGAAAGGGAGAAGTCATATACTCTCAAGAAAACAATATCTGTTTTGTGTATGTTCTACTTTCTCTTCAGAATGCATCTATAAATTTTAAATGTTATGGAGAGTAACTTTTTAACTCCTAATTTTTTTTTTTTTAATGTGTATCTTGTCTCAGACTCAGTGGTCACACGCAGTATCATTGAAAGTATAAAATGGAGTCTTCCCTTTGGCTCTGATTAAATTCATATTTTAACCTTTTAAGCTTTGCCGCAGAAGCTTTGTCTCTAATAATCAGGGGTGATTCTGCTTGGAAAACAAGACTTGCTATTGCATATAATGCAGGTTCTCCAAAGAAATAGAACTAACAGGATGTATTATAGTAAGAGATCTACTATAATTGGCTTGCATGACCTTGGGGTCTGACAGGTGGGAATTGCACAGAGCAGGCCACAGGCTGGAAACTCCCACAAAGGTGATGCTGAAGTCTTTAGCTCCACAGGGGAAGCTGGTTGGTTGGAAATGCTGACTTTGAGGCAGAAATTCTTCTGACCTCTAAAGTCCTCAATTTTGACTTTCAAGATCCCAAATGATTGGATGAGGACACTCCCCACATTGCTGGGGGCAATCTCCTTTGTTGACTGTTGATGCCATCAACTGTTTATAGATGCAAATCCCATCCATGCAAATGTGTCATAGTAAAAAGTGGCCAGTGTTTGACCAAGCATCTGGACATCATAATCCAGCCAATTTGACAGGGGAAACTAACCATCACAAGAAGGTTATGTTTCACTGCCATAAAACTAACTTAAAAAAATAACAACAACAACAACAAAAAAACTGCCATGGGATTATTAAAAGTCTGTAATAATTTCAATTCTGGGCAATCATTTTAAAAGACAGTATTGAAACACCTTATTAACAAAATGAATTCAACTCCCCTTAAACATGTATGCTCTTCTTTCGGTAACTATGAATCATTCTATTTTTTTTTTTTTAAAGGGAAACACCATATATCTGCTACATTTATGACATTCAGTGCTCACTATGCATGTCTAAACCTTTAGGCTGTCTTCAGTTGTCCCGTCCTGTACAGTTCCTATAAGCCTATTTCTAAAGGTTGATATGCACCATGGCCTAAGATTATGTACTCTTGCTTGTTTAAATACATTGGCTATAGTTAGCTCAATACATTGAACATAACTTCAAATGTCTCCTTGATGTATATTATTCAAGTATGATTTCATCCCATATTTAGATATATATTGTATAATAAATAAGTGTCCATTCTGAAGATGATGCTACTTGATATTTTAATATACTCCGTAAATTTCTTAATATTACTAAAATTCCAGTCATTTCTTCTGTACTGAAATGACATATGCTTTTATGTCAGAGACTATGATTTAAGTGAGATGGTGATAGTTTTCTTGATATGTAGCCAGGGTGTGATTACCTCATTAAAATTAAAACATTGAGTATCTACTTTTGTGAAATGCAACATAATTCCTGCTTGAGGAATTCAGAAACAAAGAAGACATAATTACAGTAATCAAAATATCTTATTATTTAATAGAGGAGATAAGCAATATAAATACAAAATCATCATGTGAACTACAAGGATTAATATTAGCAAGAAAATCAGCAGCTATTTATTAGGGGCGCTGTGTGCTGTGCACTGCATATGTGTTTTTTTAATTTTTATTGTAACACTAGAACACCTGATTATAAAATAAATTCTGTGAAGAATCTCAAGCATTACAACAATATCATCACTTTTATAGATTCTTTAGCTATAGCTCTGATTTTCTTTGGTTATACCTCTAGAGTTTATAATGTGTATCTTTCATTCATCACAAATAAGATTATACTATTTCACATATAGTATAAGAACCTGGAAACATGGTATTTGCATTTCTCTGACCTTTGTGCTATTGTAATATATTTTAAAATTAAATGTGTTATAAACCCCAAATACATTATAATATTTATTTAAACATTCGTCTTTTAAAAAATTAAAAAGCTAAAACTGATATATCATATTTATTCGCACGCTTACCATTTCTAACATTCTTTATATTTTTTGTTTATTCAAATTTCAATCTGGTATCATATTCCTTCTGTCTGAAATATTTTAACTTTTCTGTAATGTTGGGCTACTGGAGATAAATTATTTCGGTTTGTATATGTCTTAAAAAACTCTATTTCATCTTCATTTTTGAAAACTATTCTGCTGGCTGTTCAATGCTAGGTCTATCGCTTTTTTTCTTTCTTCTAATACTTTGAAGTTGCTATTTTGTTTCTGTTGGTATCAATTGTATATGACAAGAAATATGTTATTCTTACTTTTGTTCCTCTTTATATAATATGTTCTATTTCTTGTCTGCTTCAAAGATTTTCTATTTGGTACTGTTTTCCGGAATTTTGATAATGGTCTACTGTGGTGTAATATTCTTCATGTTTCTTCTGCTTGAGGTTTCTTGAGATTCTTGGATGGAGTTTTATAATTTCCATCAAAATAGGGTAATTTGGCTTCCAGGGTAGGTGATGGGGCAGAAAGTTCCAGGATTTGGTTTTTCCACCAAAGCCCCTGGTCAGCACACAGGGACTGTTTGAAACAACTGTTCTAGACTTCCAGAAGCCAGAAGAATACTGTGCAGCAACAAGGAGGAGTAAAAGCCAAAAACCTATAACTATGTAAAAAATAGTGAATAGTCCTCTCTTTGTGGTGGCCACTCGCCCCAGGCCCCACTTTTGTGGGTGGTTGCCTTAGGATACAGACCATGGCTGGTTGCAACTGTCAGAAAGGGAAATACAAATCCTCCTCCCAAAGAATAAGGGTCGGCATGGCTGAGCACTGATCAAGGCTTTTGATTATCAAATTTGGATCACTGGTTACCAGCTCTGAGCTACTGTTTCAAATCAACCTAAACAAAATTGGTAGCAGCCATTGGATTTAAAGGTACAATGCTTCCTTAGGGCTATGGGGAGTATTTTTCTCAAGGCACAGTCTTCTGGGCAAGCCATGGAAGAGCAGGTTTGAGAGTCATCAAGGAGAGTTTGGGTGGACTTTCTGATCCCATCCCCAAACACTGTGGAGCTGGTCTGCATCCCTTGTGGGTTCCTAGGTCTGTTTCGGCTTAGCCACACTGACAACTGACCTCCATAGGAAATTTGTCAAGATAATCAACTTCTGTCTCAGCAAAAATATATAAGCTATACTAGGAAACAGGAAGATATGGCCCATCAAGAGAACAAGCTAAAACTTCAGACGAAACACAGTATTTGAGTAACTAATCAAAGATGTTCAAACAAATCTCCTAAATCAATACAAAGAGATGAGGGAAAATATGGCTAAGGACACAAAGGATATGAAGAGGACCATGTGTGAGCATAAGAATTGGAAAGTAAAAGAAACATTACGGAAATTATGAGAATGAAAGTCACGCTAGGAGAGGTTTAAAATACTCGAAAGACACACAACAGCGATTTGAACAAGAAGAAGAAATAATAAGAGAACTAGAAGACAGGAGAATCTAATTCTTACAAATAGAAGACTAGATTGAGAAAAGAGTGGAAAAAAATGAGAAGGGTCTCAGGGATCTAAATGATTGTACAAGTTCTCAAATACATATATCATCAGTGTTCCAGAAGAATAGAAATGAAAAGGGGCAGAGAGACTATTTGAAAAAAATAATTGGCAAAAATTACCCAAATCTTATGAAAAACATAAATATACAAGTCCAAGAAGTACAATATACTCCAAACGGAATATATCTGAATAGACCTACTCCAAGACACATACTTATCAGAATGTCAAATGCTGAAGATAAAGAGAAAATTCTGAAAGCAGTAAAATGTGATTCATCAAAATTTTGAGATGCCCAATAAACTAAGTGCCTATTTCTTATCAGGAACTATGGTGGCAGAAAAGTAGTGGTGTGATATATTTAAGATAATGAAAGAAAAAAAGGCCAGCCAAGAAAACTTTATCTGGCAAAACTGTCTGTCAAAAATGAGAAAGGTATAAAATATTCACAGATAATCAGAAATTGAGAGAGTTCATTAACAAAAAAGTCTGCCCTACAATAAATACTAAAGGGATTTCTGCAAGCTGAATGGAAAAGACAGGAGAGAGAGGCTTGGGGGAGAGTGAGGAAATGAATATTATCAGTAAGCATAACCAAATGGTTAAAAAGAGAGTCAATAAAAGATATGGCATATCAAAACCTAAGGATAAAATGGTTGAAGTAAGTACTGCCTTTACAGTTATGACATTGAATGTTAATGGTCTATATTTCCCAACCGAAAGAACAAAGACCGGCAGAAGGAATAAAACAAATATGATCCATCCATGTGTTGTCTCAGATACTCCCCTTAAACCCAAGGACAAAAAATGGGGTGAAAGTGAGAGGCTAGAAAAAGATATACGCACAAGCAGTAAGAAAAAAAAACAACAACAAAAAACTGGAGTAGCTATACAAATTTAAAAGGACAAAATAGACCTTAAATGTGAAACTGTCTTAAGAGACAGTGAAGAACTTTATATATTAATAAAAGGAGCAACCCATCAAGAAGAAATAACAATCATAAATATTTGTGCCCATAAGAAGGGTGTCCTCAAAAAACACGAAGCAAACACTGGCAAAACTGAAGGGAAAAATGGATGTCTCTAAAATAATAGTAGGAGACCATAATACACTACTGTTCTAGTTTGCTAGCTGCCAGAATGCAATATACCAGAAACGGAATAATCAGTTGCTAGTTTACAGTTCCAAGGCCGAGAAAATGTCCCAATTAAAACAAGTCTAGAAATGTCCAATCTAAGGCATTCAGGGAAGGATACCTTGGTTCAAGAAGGCCGATGAAGTTCAGGGTTTCTCTCTCAAGTGAGACGGCACATGGTGAACACAGTCAGGGCTTCTCTCTAGGCTGGAAGGGCACATGGCGAATACAGCGTCATCTGGTAGCCTACTCTCCTGGCTTCCGGTTTCATGAAGCTCCCCAGGAGGCGTTTTCCTTCTTTAGCTCCAAAGGTCACTGGCTGGTGGACTCTCTGCTTCGTAGTGTTGCTTTCTCTGAATCTTTCTCTCCAAAATGTTTCCTTTTTTATAGGACTTCAGAAACTAATCAAGACCCACTCAAATGGGTGGAGACATGTCATCCCCTAATCCAGTTTAACAACCACTCTTGACTAAATCACATCATTCAGGGAGATGATCTCATCACAGTTTCAAACATATGGTATTGAATAGATTATTCTACCTTTATGAGATGGGATTTATATTAAAACATGGCTTTTCTTAGGGGGTATACTTCCTTTCAAACCAGCACAACTACCCTCATCAAAAGATAGAACATAAAGATGGAGCATCAATAGGGAAACAGAGAACTTGATATGGTAAATGACCTAGACCAAACAGATTTATACAGAACATTGCACCCCAAAACAGCAGGCTATACATTATTCTCAAGTGCTTATGAATCATTCTTCCAGGATAGACCACATATTGGGTCATAAAACAACTCTCAATAAATTTCAAAAGATTGAAATTATGCAAAGCATTGTCTCTGATTGCAAAGAAATGAAGCTGACAATAACAGGTAGAGAACTGAAAAAATTCACAAATATATGGAAGATAAACAGCACGCATAAACAATTATGGGTCGAAGAAAAAAATGCGAAAGAAATCAGTAAATTTCTGGAGATGAGTGAAGATGAGAACATAACATATCAAAACTTATGGGATGCAATGAACTCAGTGCTGAAAAGGAAATTTATGAATTAAATGCCTACATTAAAAAAGAAGAAAGACCAAACATCACAGACCTTTCTGAAGACCTGGGAGAGCTAGAAAAAGAAGCACAAACTAGTTTCAAAGCAAAAGAAACAAAAAAATAAATAAAATGAAATAAAAAAACTAAAAAAAAGCAAAAGAAACAAGCAGAAGGGAATTAAAAAAGATTAGAACAGAAATACATGAAATCGAGAATTAAAAAAAAACTATAGAGAGAATTAACAAAACCAAAATTTGGTTCTTTGATGTCGATAACATTGAGAAACCAATATCTAGACTAAGAATGAAAAAAAGAAATATGCAACTAAGTAAAATTGAGAAAGAGGGGGGTATTACTATTGATCCCACAGAAATTAAAATGATCATAAGAGGATACTATGACAAACATTTGCCAACAAATTAGAGAACTTTGATGAAATGGAAAAATTCCTAGAAACACATGTACAACCTACACTGATTCTAGAAGAAATAGAAGACTTCAACAAACGAATTACAAGTAAAGCAGTTGACTCAGTCATCAAAAACCTGCCAGCAAAGAAAAGTCCAGGGCCAGATGGCTTTACAGCTGAATTTTACCAACAATTTCAAGAAGAATTAATACTAATTCTGCTCAAACTTCGAAAAAAATTAAAGAGAAGAGAACCCTCCTTAACTCATAGTATGAAGCCAACATCACCCAATACAAAAGCCAGATAAAGGTACCACAATAAAAGAAAATTACAGACAATTTTTTCTTATGAAGATAGATGCAAAAAATCCTCAACAAAATACTTGCAAATTGAACCCAACAGCATATTAAAATAATCATATAACGTGATCAAGTGGGTTTTATCCCAGATATGCAAGGATGGGTCAACGCAAGGAAATCAATTGTTATACACTAACACTGACAACGTGAAGGGGAAAAAGCACATGATCTCAACTGATGCAAACAAGACACTTGGTAAAAATGAGCATAAATTCTTGATGAAAACACTTCTAAAAAATAGGAATACAGGGAAATTTATTCAAAAAGCACATGATCATCTCAACTGATGCAAAAAAGACACTTGGCAAAAACCAGCATCATTTCTTGATAAAAACCCTTCTACAAATAGGAATACAGGAAAATTTACTCATCATGAGAAAGAGCATATCCTCAGTATTGAAAGACTGAAAGTTTTCCCTCTAAGATACAGAACAAAGAAAAGATCCCCATTGTTGCCACTGTTGACAACACTGTGCTAGAAGTTTGAGCCAAAGCTGTTAATTAAGAAAAAGAAATGAAGGTATGCAAATGAGAAAGGAAGAAGTAAAACTCTCACTATTTGCAAATGACATGATCGTATATACATAAAGACCCAAAAAATATACAACAAAGTTGCTAAAACTAATAAATGAGTTCAGCATGAAGGTGGAATAAAAGATCAACACGCAAAATCAGTAGGATTTCTATCCACTAGCAATGATGAGTCTGAAGAATTTAAGAAAAAAATCCATTAACAATAACAACCCAAAAGAATTGAATATCTTGGATTTTTTTTCTTTACTTTTTTTTTTGTATGCTGTATGGTGGGGTCACATTTCATTATTTTTTTCATGTGAGTATCCTGTTATTGCAGCACCATTTGTTGAATTTTTGTTTGCTTGTTTATTTTTTGTCTGTTTGTTTTTTTGGAAGTGCATGGAAGTAGTCAGCAAGAATTTAAGATGGAGTTTTTCAGGAAAGATTTGTGGGAAGTCCTTTTGTCTGACGAATATAATCCCAACCTATTTCATAGAAAACCGACAATACTGTTATGGATCTGTATAAATGGAACCATTGCTGGTCTGGACTACAAAGGACAGAAAAGGGTCAAACTGATGGAAAAATACCTTCAGAGGCAGAAACACGGAAGCTAAGGGTCTGAAGGCCAGAAGCCTCGGGCCAGGAGAGTGGACCGACCCCTACATGTGGAGACGGTGAGTTTGCCCTGGAAGCAGAGGGTGAACCTTCCACTTTGTTGCTCAGGAAGAGATGTGCCCCAGGCCTTGGAGAGGGAGGAGCACATTCCTTGGGGATTGGGGAGGGTCTGGCTGCCACCATATTGTTCTGGAGGAGTTGAGTACATGCCAGGGAGATGGCAGAGAGCTAGGGTGCAGCCCCGATACTTGGAGAGAGTGGAACAGAGAGTAAAATGCTCTCCCCAATGTCCACCAAGATTGCACATGCCACACCAGCATTTAGAGAGAGCAAAGCCACTGTGTAGGCCCTTGGAAAGAATGGGACTGACTCTTTCTAAAGCCCCAAGGATGAATGACTCTCAGATTTTGAAATTCAATGGAGTTTGCCTCGCAGGTTTCCAGAACTGCATGGATGCGGAGACCCCTGGGTTCCTTCAGTTACTCCCTAAGGAAATGGAAACATGTCTCCTATCACTAACCCCACCTTCATATATTGGCAGCAGCTAACTTATTCTGAGTTTTCACAGGTCCAGATCCAGAAGGGAAATTTTTGCCTTAGAACAGACTATGCCTGTAACTGACTTTGATGACACATTGTGCTGTTTTAACTTTGTATTGTTTTTGTATCATCATTGAAATGGTCTAAGATTTTTGTGATATTGTAATGAAGTGAATATATTTTGTATAAGGAAAAAACAGGTCTTTTTTAGGGTTCAGAGGGTGGAATGTGCTGGCCTGAAAATACTGTGCATCCTAGAAAAGTCATGTTTTAATCCTGATCCAAACTTGTGTGAGCAACCATTTCTTTTAATCCAGATTCAATATTGTATGTAGAATCTTTGGATTAGGTTATATCCAGGGAGATGTGATTCACCCAATTGTAGGTGAGACCTCTGATTAGATGGAGATGTGACTCCACCATTCCATGTGGGGCTAGATTAGCTTACTGGAATCCTTTAAAAGAGGAAACATTTTGGAGAAATGCCAGAAATGAGAGAAGCTTCAGAGCAGACAAAAACTTCATAGCAGAGCTGACACAGATGCGGACATGTGGAGAACAGAGACACAGATTTTGGAGATGCTTGGAGCCCAGCAGACATCGCCATGAGATGGTAAGCAAGCCAGAACCTGGAGAGAGCCAAGGGAAGCCGAGAGGTGAAAGTCAGCCCTGGAGAAAGAAAGTGAGAAGCCATGACAGGAACAGAGACTGAAAGTCATGGAGCCCAGGAGCAAGGCACGGGCAGATGCCAGCCACGTGACTACCCAGCTGACAGAGGTGTTCCTAATGGATCGGCCTTTCTTCAGTTAAGGTATCCTCTTGCTGGTGCCTTAATTTGGATGCTTTTGCTTCCTTAGAACTTTAAACTTGCATCTTATTAAATTCCCCTTTTTAAAAGCTGTTCCAGTTCTCGTAAATCACAAACTGGCAGCTTGCAAACTAGTACAAATGTATGTATTAATAGAATAAAAACTAAAAGGTAAGATTTAGGACTATATAGCAAAGTAAACCCTAATGTAGATGATGGATTATAGTTAATAGTACCACTATAAGAATACTCTTTCATGAATTATAACAAATATATGATATTATTACAAAATGGTGATTATAGCATTCTCTGAGGGGAAATCTAATGTAAAACCTAATCAGGACAACAGATAGAACTATTTAATAATCATTTAATTGTAACAAAGGTCATTACTATTATGGTTTATAAAAAAAAAGTGCTATCATTACTAGTAATACAAGGAATTGGTGGTGGGGTGATGTACCGGAATTCTGTGCTTTGTAAACTCACAACCCCTCTAATAAAAATAGCGTCATGATCATCTACCATTATTTTTTAATACTTTTCTATCCCGTTCTCTTTTTCCTCTCCAATTATACAGGTGATTGCCACTTAATATTGTTCTATAACCCAATGATGTTTATTTTATTCACTCTTTTATCTCTAAGTGTTTTTCATTTGGATGGTTCTATTGTTGTATATTCAAGTTCACTAATCTTTACTCATGCACTGTCAAATATGCTATTAATCCCACATAATTGAATTTTAGCTCAGATACTTCATTTTTCACATGTATACATTTGTTTTGACACTATTGATATCTTTCATTTCTCTCTGCATCATTCCTGTGCTCTTCTCTCCCTTCTTGAGCATATGGACTTTATTTACAATAACTGTTTTAGTATCTTTGTGGACTGTCTATCCTAGTATCAATCATGGGTCTGTTTCTTTTGAATGATTTTCCTAGTTGTTATGACTCCATGGCTGTACTTTCCAACTTTTTTGCACATCGGTATTTTTTATTGGATGTTGTGTTTTTTTTTTTTGGTTTGTTTTGGGGTCCTGGGTTTCTTTCTTTTTGTATCCTTTAAAATGTTTATCAGTTGTTTTGTGATGTTGCCCTGCTCCTTGGAATCAGTTTGATTCTTTTGAGGCTTGTTTTTTAAGTTTTGTTAGAGTGGTTCCAGAACCCCCTTAATCCAAGGCTAATTTTGCCCCGCTACTGAGGCAATGACCTGCTGAGGACTGAGCTAGATGCCCCACGTGATGGGAGATCTTTTCACTTTGGGTATTGTGGCGTACCCAACTCCCATGCAGGGCTTCCTTCCGTGGTGTTAGTAGTTTTCTCACAAGCATAAATTAATAAGTCTTCAGCCAAAGATTTGAGGGAAATCCTGTCCAGATTTATGGTGTGCTCTACCTGTGCACTGCCTTTATTCTAATACGACACCCTACAAATTCTATCCACCTTGGCTTATTATGCTTTGAACTGAGTCTCTTCAATTCAGCTCCGTTTGGGTACCCTTTCTCTGCTGAAGCCTGGAAACTTTCTCCAGACAGTTAATTTGGGGACCTATCAGGTTTACTACATTTATTTTCCTTCTCTCAGGAACTGTCCTTTTATGCCTGTTGCCCAATATTGAGAACCATTGTTTCATATATCTTGTGCGATTTGCTGGTGTTTAAGGTAGCAGGTTAAATCTGTTTCCTATTACTAAATCATGAACAGCAATGGAACTCTATAATAATTATTTTACGTTAGAGTCTGAGATACCCATAATCAAATAACTGTGTTAATGAGAATGTGAGGTTTGAGGTTCCCTGGCCTGTTACTTTTCAGTATGCCATTTTTTTCTAAAAGCTCCAGCATAGAAAAGTTAACACTGGATCACTTAGCAGTTAGAGTGCAGGAGTTCATTAAACAAGTGTGAAATCAGAGGCTTTGAAAATTTTGAGTTACTATCAATTACTAATTGCTAAAAAATGTAAATGTGAAAGTGATGTTGATAAAGTGGCAATTCTGTGATTTATACATATTTGGATTGCCCAGGTGACAAAATAGAACAATAGGCCAAGAAGCAAATTTTCTTCTCTCAGAACTATAAACAAAGGCTAGCCATCACACTTATCTTTGATATATTTATACATAATAATAAAGATTAACAAGATGTATCACAGTCCAGTTGCATCCAGAAAAGATGGGACAATTCAAGACTGTAATTAAAATACGTTATTTTCCAGAGGGGTGTATTTTAAGTACCAAATTAATAGGGGAAAATTAGATGTTCTTTTCTTCTTAAAGATTTTTCCCTTATTTACTTATTTTATTCAATGAACATCAAATTTCAAAATATTATATGTGGCCATACAAGGAAATTAGGAAAACAATGAGACAAAAATCTTTCCAAAGTTTCTGTTAAAAATCTGGGTCAATTGCTTTACTATTTCAGATTGAACATACATAAAAGCACAATATTCCTGCATCTGTAAAAAAGAATACGTGCTTTAAAAATATCTGAAGCATCTATTGAGATGCAGGTTCTATATCAATAATATTGCAATATTTACTCAATAAATTGAAAGGTTCTCAAAGTATGACATAATCAAAATATAACATATTTAAACTAAATATGTTTTAATATAACTAATTTAAACTAAATTTCTAAAGACATGACATTTTAAAAATTATATATTGCCCCTAGCTCACTTAGACCTCTGAGGGAGTACTTGTTGTTATATAATCAAATATTTGTGAGTTGCCTCTGTATCACCTAAAATCTGTCCTAGACACTAGGGAGTCAAAATCTAATGAGACATAAATGGCCACTGCCCTCAGGGAGCTTTGAAATTGCTGAGAACAAAACCAAACATAAACAATATTTAAAGATTCATGGTTATAAAGATTATGAAGTGTGTGCCAGGAAACAAAATTAAGAATGTAACAACACAATAAAATAGCATGCTTATTATTAAGGTGGAGTCAGGGAAGCCTTTTCGATAAAGTAACATTTAATTTGAGACATAAGTAGGAATTGACCCAGGTAAAGTTTTGTGAAATGTGGGAGAGGGGAAAACACCAGAGGAGGGTAAATGTGAAAGCTCTGGGAGTGGTGGTGGTGGGGTGGGTGGAGAGAGAGAGAGAAAGAGAGAGAGAGAAATTTTAAATAAATGGAAGACAGCAGGGCTGGAGTTTATGTGTGGAACAAGTTGGTGGAACAACAGTAACTTTCAGCAAAAGATTCATTTCTTACACAGAAGAAGGCATCCAAAAAGAAAAAGCAATCCCCGTCACTTACACAGCACAAAGAGTTCAAAAGAACAGGGGAGTGAGTCCCATCAGAGCCAGTCTCCTGCAGTGGCTGAAACCTCTCCAGGTTGGGGTCTATAGATGGCAGCTCCTAATGCCCTCTTTGAGCCAGAGAAGAGAGACCACCCTCTGCTGGTGGGGGCCCTGCCATGAGAATCCCTGTTCTGACAAGCCCCTGGGGCTGCTTCCCAGTTTCCAGGTTTACAGTCTGGTGCGGCCCTTTCATTAGACTTCAAGTCTCCCCCACCCTTCAAATGGCACAAATAGAAGAAGAGGTTGGGTAGTAGAAAGCAGAAGTCACTTAGCATGTGTTAATGACTTCCCCAGACAAGGAGTTGGGGGTAGGTGGGTTGTGGGGGTGGCTGCTTAGTGGGTATCTGTGATTACCCTAATAATGAGCTTTGAGATTATGGGGCTAAAGCACTAGATAAATAAAAAAAGTTTTAAAGGATTGAATGATGTAAAGTTTGAGAGTTAAGGTTTGAGAGTCTACCTTACATGAATTTATTTAGTACAGAGTTTTTAGCATAGCGATAAGACCAATGGTATGAGAAGTAAGCAGGAATGGATGGGGAGACCATGCAGGAAGCTGGAAGGCTATGGCAGAACCCAGGACAGGTGCTCCGAGCTCAGACTAGGGCATTGTTAGTGAAGGTGGAGGAAAGCAGTGTAAGTAAGGATGTGTGTGTGTGTGTGTGTGTGTGTGCATGTGCGTGTGTGTATCAGTGCCTTTGCAGATCATTTAACTTGGTAGCTCTATTCTGTGCTGATTGGGAGCATAAATGTGTTCACTTAAATCAGGTAAAAGAAGAAAGTAAAAAAAAAAAGCAATGGTGGGTCTAAAGAGGAGTCAGGAATAAAATTAAGACAGGTGCTTTGGGTCACTGATTTGATTCTAAATTTGCATGCAGTCATTCATGAAGTAAAGTAAATTAACTTATTGATTATAAAATTCACCCTATCTATGAGGTAAAGGCAAATTGCTTTTCAGATATATAAATGAGGTCATTAAGATCTGAGAACTGAAGGTAAAGATTTGATAGGAATTTCTCCTGGAATATTCAGATGGTTAAAATGGATAGTTAGATTGAAGAATAGAACAGCAACAAAAATCAGACCTTCACGTCCGCGTACTTATAGGTTGTGTGTGTGCGTGTATGTGTGTGTACCTGCGCGTGTGCGTGTGTGTGTGTACCTGCGCGTGTGCATGTGCGTGTGTGTGTACCTGCGCGCGCGTGTGTGTACCTGCACATGTGCGTGTGTGTGTACCTGCGCGTGTGCATGTGCGTGTGTGTGTGTACCTGCGCGTGTGTGTGTGTGTACCTGCACGTGTGCGTGTGTGTATGCGTGTGGCCATGGGTGAGAGAGAGAAGGAGAGAGAGGGAGGGAGGAAGAAATAGATTCTTCAAGTGCTACTGACAGATAATTTCAGAAATACAGTTAAATAATGGTGAATATTGTTGAGGAATGACAAAATGGAGTTGCAATATCTTTGTTTCATCATCTGTTTGGCACACTTCAGCACAGGAAAATATTTTGTTATTGCTACGAAAATGTTACACGTAGTAATTTGATGATCTTTATATGAAGTGTTTTAGTTTGATAACATCCCTTAATGATTAGTATAGAAATGTCACACAAATATTAAAAAGACTTTATAAATATGCACAAGTAGTATTTTTATTCACTGTTATGACAGATCTGAAGGTCAACAGAAGGAAATACGATTTTGAAAGTTGTTTTGAATGTGAAACAATGTTTTGTGCCTTGCAGGTACAAAGCAATGTGAATTATATTAAACATGTCATCTGTAGACTTTAAAAGATTTCCTCTTGCAAGATTAACTCAATTAACCCATCAATAAATTATAAATAGAGGTAACCGGATTATTTTTAAGGAACAAACAAGGAGATAAACATTTTACAATCAATACATGTAATCAAACCTGTTACGTTACAGTCATTAGTTTTATAGTTTAATAGATGACAGGAACTTCTATTGGATCTAAATCAAATGTGCCTGTTAGTAACAATGAGTAATAATAAAGTACAAGGCTATGTAACAGAAACAAATGAAGTGTAAAAGAAAATAATAGAAGAACATGACAAGTTAAATGCTTTCTTTGCTGTGCTATGTTCTTGGAATAGAGTATATCATAAAAAAAAAACCTCTTTTATATCTGCTACTTTCATGCACAGAAACCTAATTGAAAGGTCAACTAACCTATTTTGCTGAAGTTTTACTCAAACATCAAATTCTGCATCTTCAGGTATCATCCTATTCATATTATATGACATAATTAGGAAGACTACAAGTTATCTATTTAAAAGAGAATTTTTTGTAACCCTTTTCTCTATATTTCTTCACCCCATGTATCTGAAAGATTATGTATTTTTAACATCTCACCAAAAATAAGGAAATCTTCCAGAAAAAAATGTCCACGTTTCAGTTTATGAATGGTTTGTTATTGGCATATTTAAAGCAACTTTAAGTAGTTTTTAAAAATTTATTTTGGTTATGATTAAATGAATTGATGAAACCATTAGGGCCTGAAAAATAATCAGCACATACTTGAGAGAGAGGCAATAAATGCAATAACATAATCTGATGTATAAAGAAATAAAGCAAACTGAGTAAGACATAATAAGACACTAATATAATAAATTTATGTGAATGGCATTGTATCTACTGCACACAAATAGAAGCCTGAAAGAATTCATCCTTGTCATTTTAAAAACCAAAATATAATTCCAGTGTAGAAATTATCAGTTTAAATGGAAATGAGGCTTTAATTAAGATCAATAAGACAATTTAAAGAAGGGTAGTGGAAAATTTAGCCTTTCTAATATTTATTGTTCTAATAGGACTTCCATTTAGAGATACAGTGAAATCAGAGATGTCATTAATCAGACAATCCACAAATAGTTTCTGAGTGCCAACTTTCATCCAGTCATTGAATTATGCACGTAGCACAGTGATAATGAGAGACTCCTAACCTAGAGGGAACAGACCCAAAATAATCACATAAAAATAAGCACAATTCAGGTGCATATATAACTATAAAAACTGGAAGATAAAGTAAGTAATCTGAGAGAAAATGATGGAGTTTGCATGTGTTCTAATTTGCTAGCTACCAGAATGCAGTGTACCAGAAACGGAATGGCTTTTAAAAAGGGGAATTTAATAAGTTGCTAGTTTACAGTTCTGCGTCCAAGAAAATGTCCCAATTAGAGCGAATCTATAGAAATGTCCAATCACAGGGAAAGATACCTTGGTTCAAGAAGACTGATGAAGTTTAAGGATTCTCTCTAGTGAGAAAGCACATGTCGAACACAGTCACAGTTTCTCTCTTGGCTGGAAGCGCACAGGGTGAACATGGTCAGGTTTCCTCTCTCAGCTGGAAGGGCACATGGCCAGCATGGCGTCATCCACTGGCTTCTTCTCCTGGCTTCCTGGTTCATGAAGCTTCCCAGGAGGCATTTTTCTTTTTCATCTCCTTCACGGTGCTGCAGCATTCTCTGCTTTCTCTGAATCTCTTTCATCCTCCAAAATGTTTCCTCTTTTATAGGACTCCAGAAACTTATCAAGACCCACCCAAACGGGTGGGAGACATGTCGTCACCTAATCCACCTTAACAACCACTCTTGATTAAATCACATCTCCAGGGAGATGATCTGATTACTGTGTTTCAAACATACAGTATTGAATAGGGATTATTCTGCCTTTATGAAATGGGATTTAGATTAAAACATGGCTTTTCTAGGGGACATACATCCTTTCAAACCAGCACAGCAGATGGCCAAAGCTGTGAATAAGATGATACTTGAATTGAATATGGGGAAGAGATAGTCATATGAAATCTAGAGTAGGATAAGAACAGTAATTACAATAAACTCTAAGAAAAAAAATGAATAAGGGTGGTATATTTGACAGAAATGAAGAAGAGTGGGCTGGGGGTAGGGGAGAGTTATAGAAAGGGATGAAGTCGGAAATAAAGAGCAAGAATTTCATGTGGGAAAGTTTTTTATTTGGTACAGAGTGTTAGTATTTTATTTGGGTTCTAATGGAAAGCCATTGGAGAATTTCGTTGTCAGGTTTAAAAAAGATCAGATTAATGCTTACAAGAATTATTACTAGTGGGTGATTGAGTTGCAAAATGGAAAAGCAAAAAGGGAAAAGCAATTAGAATTCTGTTGAACTAGTCCAGATAGAAGACAATAAAGGTATATGCAAGATCGGAGGCAACTGTGCCTGTGGATTACAAGGAGCCAAGTTTCTGAAAACTGCAACATACTTAGCTGGTCCCCACTACCTGTCACCATGGAGATCAGGACCATGGAGCTGCAGCACCATTGGGTAACCCTGTCAGCTGTAACTGATCATCAGGCAAGATTAATTGTTTTAACTGGATGGACTATATTTTAGTTTGTATTTGCAAATAACCAATTTTTTCTAAGGAACATCTATAGATATTTAGTCTAAATTTTGCACAGCAGAAGATATATTGATGAAAATTTAACAGGTACTTTTCTCATTCAATGTTTGCCCAGAAAAGCTAGAAAATATGAAGTGCAACTTAGAGTATGAAATGGGACATTTTTCAGAAGCTAAAGATCTTTAAATGGAAAAATTTTCAGCCATTGCCCAACCAACTAAAGACATTTCTTTCATTATAAAATGTTTGAATCTATATACTTAATGAATAATTTTAGATTAATCAAACTATACATGGTTGGCTAGTGTCATATTGGTTATTAAAGTGAACAAAGAATGTCCCTGGATTTAGCATAAATGTTTAATAAATTGCATTACCTTTAAATATTATTTCTGAAGAACCTGAGAGATATCTGCATTTCTTCAGAGCTCATGCATGACCAGCATCTAATTTTTCAAGTTTATTTTCTCAGGGTTGTGCTTTCTGAATTTCAAAAGCAATTATATCTCATTAAGCGTTTGCTGAATTCCATTAAATTAGAGGGAAAAAGTTTTTTAAGAAATTTACAAAGACCAAAGAATAACAGAAATTTAACTACTCAACTGACATGAACAATTTCTCTTAAGGAAGAATGTTAAAATATTAGTATAATGTGCTGCTTTACTTCAGAAATACTCACAGTTAGTTTAGATACTATGCCATTCCATTCCTATTTCTTTCCAGATAACATTGCTGAATATGCCTCTGTTTAGAGATTAATTAGTTAAGTTGAAAAATACAGGAAAGAAGTCCAAAATACAGTTACCTAAATAATGCAAAAATGTATTTCATCATCCTTCATCATCCAGAAGGGAGCAGGCAGAACTGACAGAGGGACTGCCTTCCTCAATATGTGATTTCATCTTGGAAACCAATAAACCCAGGAAATTTTTCCACTTATGTATTTTTCTTATCTATTTCATTTTTAAATGTAAATTGATTTTATCATGTGCTTATATAATTTCGTGAAGGCATTGTAGACTGAACAGGCCAGTACTAAGATGAATTAATGGCTTAGTTTTCTTCAGCTGCAATAATCTATAGTGCTATACGTTGCAGTGAAATAATTCATTTTCACAAAAACATTTTAAAAATCCCCAAATATTTACTGACACTGCATTTTTCTAATCAAAGTTAAGTGTTTGAATATTTTTGCATGCAGTATTTGGGAATGGGTAATTATATTTATATTACCCATAGATATTTCTATTAAAATAGCTATAAAGTAGTATACGCTCCTCATGAATGAATCAAACACAGGTTTTCTATGAGTTGAGGAATAAGGTTCCAACTTGCCCGATTTCTTAATCTAGAAGTAAATGCTCTTAAAATTTTATGTTTATATTTATATAAGCCACACATAATTTATTTACTTTTATTTTATAAAAGTAATATATTCTCACTATATAGCATTTATAGATGCAGAAGTGAATAGGGATATCCCATTTCATATGTTCTCCTTATTTCCTTAATCATTATCCCACAGAAACTTCAAGAATTAGTGCATTTAATTAATTTGGAAGCATACTATCAGTATGTTTATATGTATTTAAATACATTTCTGCATATGTACTATAGGTTTTCCTTCATGAATTCCCATGGTCATACTCTCACACTTTTATGCATTTTCCCATAATCATACTCTCATACTTTTATGCATTTGTAGTGTCTTATATATCTCTAATTTTAATATGTAAAATGTTATTTTAATTATTTAAATATATTAAAACTAATAATTGCACATGGTAAAGAAAAAATTAAGATATGTAAAATTAATGCAATATTTAATAACTTATCTTATAGTGCTATTAGCAGTGCTTTGTGAATTTATAGTATAAGATGGGATTAGACTGTATTTTTTTATTTTTTGTTTTATTTAAAAACATACAGTGACAGCTCCTCACTATATGGAAACTTAAATATGTCATTATCTGGATATGGTTTTTAAAACATTTCACTATTGGTGGAAGATTGGGGAGATTGTGGTCTTTCCGATTTGCTGAAATAAATGGTATTTTGAGTTTTTCATTACTTTTAGAGAAATTCTGGGTTTACAGAACAATCATGCATAAAATACAGGATAACACATTGTTAAACATATTGCATTGGTATGGAAAATTTGTTAGATTTGATGACAGCATATTTTTATAACTATACAATTGACAACAGTCCATGGTTTATTAGGATTCACAGTTTGTAAAGTGCAGTCCTATGGATCTTTAAAAAAATCTTATCCTATCACCTTTTATTCAGTCTAACAGTGCCCCTTTTAACAGTATTCAGATAAAAACATAACTAACTATAAGCTGTTGGCAAAAGACTCACCTTAAATTAAAGGATACAAGTAGGTTGAAAGTAAAAAGATGGGGAAAATATATCACCCAACTAATAAACAAAAGAAAGCTGGAGTAGTAAGAAACTTTAATACACCCCTTTCAGTAATGGATAGACCATGTAGTCAGAAGATCAATAAGAAAATACAAGACTTGAATGGTACTTTAAACCTACTAGATCTAGCAGACTTTATAGAACACTTCAACCAACAAGAACAGAATATACATTCTTCTCAAGGGCACATGGATCATTCTTCACGGTATATCAGATGTTTATGTCATAAAACAAGTCTCAAAAAATTCAAAAATATTGAAATTATATGATGTATGTTCTCCAGTCACAGCAGATAACTAAAACAAATGTACATCATTAGTTACAAGGTGTTGATAATAGGATGGTATATGGGAAAATATACACCTAATGCAAATTATGGACTATACTTAACTGTGATATTTTACTATCTTTTAAACAAAAATAAATTTATAGGGATAGAATTAGATTAGTATTTATGTAGGGCTGGGGAAGGATAGAGGGATTGATAGATGACCTCTAAGGTTTAGGGCTTTTTCTTTTTCTTTTTTGGAGTAATGAAATGTTCTCAAATCAATTATGGTGATTAATGCACAACTCAGTGATTATACTAAAAGCCATTTATTGTGCATTCTGGAAGGGTTTTATGATACAGTAATATATCTCAATAAAACTGTTGAAAAAACCCAGCATGGTACTGGCAGAAGGACAGGCATACAGACCGACAGAATCAAATTGAACATTCCAAAGACAAATGGCATTTTAACAAACGTACTTGTATACAGATGGCCCTATTTTAAATGAATTTTATGTGGCTAAACTTGATTTAAGTTATTTCAAAATTTTCTGTTTTCAATATATCACAGAATTTTTAGACAGAAGATTCTAGAGATGATAAAATCCAAATCATCCTTTACAAATCAGAGAATTGGTACCAAGGCATCAGTGTGACTTTTCACTGTCACATAGAAATGTCACTACCGCAATGAAAAGCACCTTTCTTTCTTCTTAACATTATTTACATGTTTTTTCTCTTTAATAAGTGCACATTTGTTTATTGGAACATGAACCTATGACCTCTGACATTCCAAAATTATGCCAAATCTTTTAGTTTGCATCATACTTGGGACAGTGACTTGGCTATGAAAATTGTTTTCCTTCTAAGTTTCCACGTTCTAAAATTGAAAATTCCCCTTCATTGCCCCATCATCAATCCTTATCCTCCCACATGGCTTGTTTTCTTGATAGCATTAATTATGTCAAGTGCCTTATTTTTCTGTCAGCACTCTATTCTCCCCTGCTAATGTACGGTTCGTGAAGAATCTATGTTTGTCATGTGTGCACTGCTCTAACTTCAGAATAGGGAATGATGTCTAACTCATAGCAAGCACTCATGTAGGTTGAACAAACCTTTTTCTGCATTTTTGCTGCTACAAGAAGCATTTGCTTGCATCTACCACAAACGTTATCACTCACTGTGTTATGGTATATCCATTAAATTTTTAAAAATCTTCTCAGAGCTCTCTGATTAAAGTGAACATATACCATAGAGAAATAGTTTCTCTTTTGAGTCTTTCACTTTTTTTCTGCTGGTAATTAGAGGACTGTTTCAATTTGAAAACTTTATATTTTCAGGATTGGAATTTTTTTCATTATCAATATGAATATTTCTCATACTATTTTTCCTACTTTTCTATTCATTTAGCTCCCAGTAAACCAATATTTTATCTTTTGGTTATTACTTTTTTCTCTTTTCTTTTCTCACATTCTCCATATCCTTTATCTTTTGTCTTTATGCTCTGGGAATTTTGTTCAGTTATGTTTATTCTATTATTTTCACATTTGTTTTTAAATTATCAATAATTTTAGCTTCTGAATGTTTATTTTTATTTAGCTGACATCTTATTTGATGGATACAATATCTTCTATAGTTAATCTGAGAGTACTGGATAGAATTTTTTTTCACTTTCACTATTATTCCTAGAATTATTCTTTCTTCAATTTTTTTCTCTTTGTACTTTCGATCTTTTTCTTTTCTCAATTGCTTGTTGATCCATTGCTGTCAGTTCCTATTAGTGAATGAGTAAGAATATTGATTGATATAGTTAGTTGGAATTAATTCCTTTCTTTAGAGTAGATTCATTTTTTTTTATGCCCATGGACCTACAATTGCCAGGATTGTCCCCACACAGTGCCCATGAGTGGTTAGGGGAGGCAGCAGCAAGGGTGCCATGAGTTTTTCCTACCGTTTTTACAGCTGTGTTTTCTTGATTCAGTAACTGCCCAACCACTGATATCTTTGAACTGTTTTCCAGAGTCTTGAGAAAGGTTGCTATGACAATTTTTGATAGTTGTTCAAAGATTCCATGAAGGATGACACTGTAGAGTGCCACCATTTTGACCTGAAACTATTAATGTGTCCTTCAAGTGCTTGACCATGCAAATATTACTCCAAGTCAACAATCAGTTAATCATATAGATTATGCTAAAGTTTGTTGGAGGACATGAGAGTGACAGTTTGATTTCGTCAGACAAATCCTGGGGCAAATGATACAGAGGAATACCAAATAAGGTTCACCTGAAGGTTTTTCACTCTCAGCATTTCACCATACTTGGTTTTAGCTTCTCAATCGAACAAGGAATTTGGTTCTAGTTTTTCTCTATTGATAAGAGATTTGGTGGTCATTTATTTACTGAATAAATTGTCTTTTATAGTTGTGGTGATTTTTTTTTTTTTGGACTGGCTATTAGGAATTGGTGGGAACTAGGTGGCAAACATTGTATTTGATGATACATCCCAAAATTTTATGCTTCATAAAAGCTTGAACACAAGATTTTAAAATAACCACATCTTGCTCAAATGTATTTTTATGATCTAACGCTAAAGCTCTAACTAAACTCTGAAGCTCTCTAGTACTTGGGCTCACCATCAAGAGTAGTGCTGTGAGCAGCAATTCCATAATGTAATATTGCTTTTGTTATTTTATGACAATCTGCAGGCACTCAGGAGAACTGGATTGGCAATTCATATAATTCTACCACATAATGCAAATTTTCTTGAACTGCAAGGTAGCATTTGTCTTAGTAGTAGCATGAAGGTGAACACTGAGTGCTGTAGAAATGCAAGTGATTTATGATCCATGGGAAATTATTCTGCCCTACGGGCTGGTTAAGTGTGGGGCTTTAACCGCCATAAAACATAAATCTACTGTCTATGAGGCTGCTCAGTTTTATTACTATTTTTCTAACTTGAGAATTTTCCTGCTGGGGATAGAACCACCTTTCCTGGTCATTTATTACTCATGCTTAAAGCTTCCCCTGCAGTTTGAGTCTTTGCATATAGTTGCATTAGAATTTCCTTGTTGTGTGTGGGATAGCCTGGGCCAATCCTCTCAGGCTTTCTCACTCTCTGTTCTATATTTTAAGGAGGAAGATTGGTGGTGGAAAGAAGTGTCATCAGAATGTGAATCAGAACTATGAAGAGTCCAATTCTGAGAATTGGGGAAATCCTGACAAAGAAAAACTGAGTCACCTTTGGTAATGAGAAAAACAAATCAAATCTTTCAAAGGTGACAGAGGGAAAGCAAAGAGTAAGAAAGGAGTGCTAATACAACTGTTCTTAAAAGTAGGAAAAGAGGGTGTAAAAGGTATAAAAGGAAGAAGGACAAAAGCCTGTGATATACTGAGTGTGAAGAACAGGCGCTGAACCCATTTCTGTATACTGTTAATGTCTTTTTATCTTTCTGTGTGTTTGTATGTCATATACATATATTAATTTTCAAATTAATATCTTCAATTTTGCTGAGTTCCAGTAGGGGGGTTATACCTTAAAGATTATTGTTTGTATCCCCACAGGAAGTGTTGACTTTAAGCAGAAGCAAGCTCTCCAAATGTGTGGATCTTGAGGGAGTTTGCGATGGTTAATACCAAAGAAATGAAAATTCCATTTCTGGAGGTGACTCAGAAAAGATGACTCTGAGACAAGATATTTAAGGAACTGAGGAAATGAAAGGATTAGCTTCATGTGTACACTCATAAGTTTTTAGAGCATATGAAGTGAGTTAATCCTGTGCACCATTAAGCTAAGCTATCTCAGAAGGTTTAGCAGGTTTCTGAAATATACATTGAGAAGGCAGCAGCTGGAGCAGAAAAACTTCTCTAACAAAAGTCTGGTGATCCATGTTAAACTATAGCTTCACACTTATAAGCTCTGGGAACTAGAGCAAGTCCTTTTATCATCTTTGTTCTTTTTTTTTTTTAATTTCAATCTGGAAAGGAGGAAAAATAATGCATCCCCAAATACTACATATGGTACTCTGAGTTCAAGTGAAGTCAGTACCTGAAAACATGTGCAGAATGTTCAATAACACATAAACATAAAGAATTATCTTCAGAGTGTGGAAAAATAAATTGGATACATGCATATAATTATATCTTTTGCAATTTTCACATTAGGCATTAGAAGTTCTATTTGGTGATTATCACATGATAGGATTATATGCTCTGTTGGTACTTCCACAATAATATTTCAAGGCAGACTTACTTTATAATAAGCCCCAGAATCAAATTATTTCAATATATATGACAAACAAGCACCTTGTTATAGGAAAAAAAATAGGATATATGTCTCTGGTAAATAGCCCAAAGAGTTAACAATTTCAGTAATAATGTATTGTGATATAAAATTTTATTTCTTACCAAGAAGAGTTATCTAATCACATTAGGGGTTTTCTTTAATAAATAACTAATACAAACATGTAGTATATTTATAATATACTACGTTTGTCTGGAAGGTTCCATCATAAAATTTTATGATCACACACTAGAGGCAAGATTTGAATATAATTTATAATTCAGTGAGAACAAAATTAAATTTAAATTATATTTTATTATCATTCAGTATACATTAATCCTGTGTTTTAAAATTGTAGGGAAATAAGTTTAAAAATCTGAAGGAAAAGCACTTCTTAATAAAGTGAATTTTGTTATATGTCACATTTTAAATGTTTGCAAGTTTAATCAAGAAAGGCTGAAACAATGATGGAAAATTATTCAATGGTATTTTTACTTTCAAAGATAAAAGAAATATCATCAATTGCTTAAAGTATGATCTATGAGGAGTATATGATCTTTAATGCTACCAATAGGTAAAATTTTCCAGAAATAATTATGAAACCTGTAAACAGACAAGCTAGAGACATTGTTCCATCATATAGGGGATTCAAATATGTGCTACAATATAAATGAGACACCCATATAATTGAGATCAGGATGAATCTCAATATTTTTAAATTAACTTCAATTTCATTAGTAAGATGGTATCTTGTATCTTTCAGCAAGGATCTATATTTCTTTGACCAGTTGATTAAATGGAAAAGGTTTCTTTTTTTCCCAAACGAGTCACGTGCTGAGACCTGGTACGCAAGATGATTAGAAATAACTCTGTGTACCAAACATGTATCCTGGGGATCTGGGAACGCATGCAGCTATCATTGAAGAATGAGAAGGTCACTTGCTTTGTTATGTGCTTAAGTGACTGGCTAACATTCAAAGTTCACACATCAGATATTGAGGTGAACTATTTATTTTCTTTGAAATAAAAACTTTTTGGAACTAAAGCCCGAAGAATAAAGTTCAGAATCAAAACAACATCTTAGAGTACATTCTCTCCCTGGATATTACTTGAGTAATCATCTCATGCAATTAATGAAAACCTTGGTGAGTGGCCAGGACAAAAATCTAAATCCTTTGGAACACAATGGAAGAAGTATTTTTTTTCATGAAGATATATTGTGCTGCAAATAAGTTTTAACATGTTGAAAGTAAAATTATCTGCTTCTGAATGGGCAGGACTTACTGATGGAATATTTTTTCACTAATACTATCTTCCAAACCTCATTGTTTTTGGGTGATATGTAAGTTAATCATTCCAAAAGAATGTAGCTGCATTAAGTGTCAGAGAGGACAGGGTAGAGCGAGATGAGCTGGCTAAAGCTTCTATAATTCAGCACAGGAGAAAAATACTTGTTATTTGTGAAGACAGATGTGACTGCATATATTGCACTAGATCCACTGGAAGTTTTAAATAATTTACAATTACATGTTGTGCTACCATTTAGAGTCTAAATTTATATCAGGTTTCAGAGAGTTGTTGTCCAAGGATTCTTGCAAATATAGACCTGGGTGGAAGGGATCATTGCTCTTATGCCCCTGTTCAAGGCATACTGAAAGTGTTCTCCGCCATGGCAAGCATTCCCCAAGAAATGAAATTAAGTTACCAAATAGAACACTTCAACATTTGCCGGTTCAGCGGTGATACCTTGTCCTGCAGATCGTATGACATATTTTAGTGTAAATGCACAATCAGTTATCCCTCTGTCTCAAATCTAGTCAATCTGAACTGAAAAGTGGAGCAGATTTATTAACAGAAATGCAGACTCCTCATGCAGTTGCCAATACTTTTTATAATGTTGTTCAACATAGTTTCAAAAATGTAGTTGTAAATGCACTTGTTATTCCATTTCTTTATAATTTGTTCTAATAATTTCAGACTCACAGTGTTCTTTTCTTTTCTCCCTGGGCAATAACATTTATTTTACCAGCAGTTTTAATTAATAATCATCATTCAAATTTTAAAAATTTCATTTATTCATACTTCTCTTTAAAATCCTGGTACTGATACAGAAATTCTGATAGTTTTCATTTGTTTAAGTGCAAGATCACTTGGTGATCTTGTTTTGGGTGGTTAGACTTTATTACTGAATGGTTTTTATCAATAAACACTGTCTTTCATGATCAGTGTGTTTAATGGAATTCCTATAACAAGAACCATTGTTCTTGAGCAGAAAACAATGATGCTGTTTTTCACTATAGAAGTGAAATACAGTTTTTGCAGTAATTGGTAAGCCCTATCTATATACAGAAAAGTTTGGGTGGGAAAGAGTAAAAAGTAACTAGAAAGAGTACTCAAAAGAGTTTCAAATGAGAGCTCACAATAGCTTTTCCAAGCTGTGTGCTACCATCATTCTCGCTCCATTTCCTTGAATGTAGAGCCTAGTATGTTGCTTTGCGCTATCACCCTTCTTTGAGAGAAAATAGCACAGATGGAGCATCATTCCTTATTAGAGTAGAAGAGAAATAAGGCAGCAGAACTCTGGGAAGTTTTTACTGGAGACTGATGAGATTTTGATATGACCAAGAAGTGGAAGTAGAAATGGAATACCAGGTAAATTGTAAGGAAACACTTAGTTTCTAGGATTCCACCTACATGTTCACATACCTATCCATCCAGGAATCCATTCATTTCTCCATCTAACAACTGGTTTCTATGACTTTCTATGGCAACTTGAGTGAGCTATAGATAAACTGTAATATAACTCAGATTATGTGATCAGTTTCATGTTCAGGAAAATAGTTTACTGGTTAAAGATAAATGAATTGACCAAAGAAAGACTTGAATATTAGAGTCCCATAATTTCAATAGGTTGTCTTTATTGAGGGACTAGAACTTTCAGAAACATAACCAATGGAATGCTTTGCACAAAATGTATTTCAACTTGATTAGATTATGGTGTCTTTGTTTGGTTAAGCACACACTGATCTGATTGTTACTCTAAGGGTATTTTGCAGATGATTTAAATGATTAGTCAGTTGATGGTATCTAAGGCTGATTGTATCTACAATCAACAGACTAGCAAGGAGAGGACTCTCCTCATCCAGTCACTCACAGGTCTTAAAGTGAAGACTGAGGATTTCAGCACTCAGAAAGAAGAATTTCTGTCTTTTCTTCAGCCAGCCAACTTCTGGGGAATACAATTTCGCATTCACTGGAGTTTCCAGCTTGTTGGCTGCCTTTCAGAATTTGGATTAGGCAGTCCCCACAGACATGTGAGGTGCGAAAGAGAGAGACAGAGAAAGAGAGAGAGAGAGATCTCCTATTGGTTATGTTTTTCTGGGGAACTCTGACTGATATACCACCTCATGATAATATTCTATATATTGTACATGCTTTCCCTTAGGAAGAAAATGATTCTACTTTATCCATTCCCATATTCTTTCTTCCAGTACTCTAGCAGTCCTTAAAGATAGGTTTCTTGATTCTAATCTTTTTTCTCTGGCTTTGCCTTTAGAGGAAAATTATAAAAAGTGTTACATAGATTTTCATTCTTACTGGCTGACAGCATGGCACAACTATTATAATATTCTGGCCCCTGAACAAAGCCTAAGTCAAATTCATCTCTCAGTTGGGCACAGTAAGAAATTTAAAGGGAACATTTCAAAGACGTAAACTATAGACATTTTTGAAATACATAACTGACAATGCAAGTTTGGGAATGTTCCTCATTCCCTCAGCTATTTTAGTCCATTAGAGTAAATATTTTTGCCTGGTTCAATGTACTTTCTCTATTATCACTTACTACTATTATAATTTACCCAGAAACCATTTGTTATTTATTAATTATCTGCCTTCCTCATATGTACAGTTTCGGGATCTGCTGTGTTCACTTCCTATCCCTAGGACTAGATTACCTGCAACTTAGTACAGGCTCTTTAAGAAGTTTTGAATCATTGATTACACCTTGATCATTGGGTCTTATAGTAAACTTATGTGTGACCTTCCAAGATAAATATACTACCGTTTTGGATTTTCAAATTATGAAATTAAAACTATTTCAATTAATTAAAACCTTATGACATTATTTTATATTTAATTATGCATTTTAAATAGAACAAAACCTTGAATAATATATAGTTTTTAAGTTTTTCTTAAAAAACTAGAACTAGTGATTTTAAGCATTTTATAATATGTTTATTGATTCCACATAGGCACACCCTTTCTTGGTATTGATATGCTATTATTCTCTGTTCCATACTGATGGGCTAATCCTAATTAATTTATAGGTTTGCTATATGAAAAAATTAAATCTAAATGAATTAAATAAGAAAATACATTTGAGTTTATTATTATTATTATTTCTGAGATTTCAGTTACCTTTTATTATTATTTTTTAAATTTTTTCTTTGTTTGTTTGTTTGTTTTTTGCATGGCAGGCTCCGGGAATCAAATCCGAGTCTTTGGCGTGGCAGGCAAGTAGTCTGCCACTAAGCCACTGTTGCACCACCCAATATTTATGTTTTTTTTTAGTTACCATTTTAAAAACAGGTTTCTTTCAACCTGGAGTTTAATGATGCTCCATATATGTACTCTTAAATTATGTCCTTATGTATAATGATTTTTTAGGTAGTTGTCTAGTAATATTTGTATAATTTTCATTGTAAACAAATTTCTCTCACATTTTAAATTTTAAAAGAAATATATAAATTCTATATTAACTTAACATGTAATTTGCAGGTGCTTGAATGCATTCCATTTTATCTTCAATTATTTGCCTTTGGTATATTTAATATGTTTCTCTTAATAATTAGCAATGAAATGATTATAACTTGTTGCAACTTGGGTGCTTTCTATCAAGCTGTTCAGCAGAGTTATAATGTACCCTATAATGATACCTAAAATCAGTGGGATATACATAGATTTTTTTCATACTATTTTCTAAACAGATGGATCTATCTGATCAACAGTATGTTATGTATTAGGGTCTATCTATTATTCTGTTACGTTTTCCAGCATCTTTCAGTTCTTTTCAGGGTTTTTTTTTTTTGCATGGGCAGTCTCCAGGAATTGAACCTGGGTCTCTGGCATGGCAGGAGAGAACTCTGCCACTGAGCCACTGCTGCACAGCCCTCTATTACGGTTTTGTATTTTGTATTTTGATAATACCCAGAAAAAAAAAATCTATCTGAATCTGTGTTCAATTCTATAATTCAAGTGACCTTTTAAGATACCCAGTATACAATCCAAGAATCAGTTATATGTGGCAATATGCTGATCAGTATTTTTTCTAACACCATGTAGGTTAATGCTACTTTATTGCAATCACTCATTTTCACATTTGTCTATAAAATTCTTGAAGAAAGAGAGGTGGCATGCCATAAAGACTTCTTACTAGGCTGCACTTTTGCTGCTTCTCCCCGAACCCTAGTACTTCCCAAGGCATCTTCAATGAACCCTGATTTTTCTAACATCAGAGTTTTGAAAAGTGTGCCTATTTATTCCTCTTTTCTTTCTGTTTTATAGCTGCTGCTGTTGATTTTAGGATGCCAGATGTAATGTCATCACATGGGTCTAAGTGTCTTATTGATAAGTCTTGCAATAATGAGAGCTCAATAAATATTTTAAATTATCCAGTTCAGCTGTCATTTCAAATAGCATCCTTTTCCTGCAAGTATCTGACTAGTTCATAAAAGAGAAGCCTATTGGTCTCATTTAAAGTAAAACCGATTGCAAGTGTTCTGAAAATAAAATATTACCAGGAAAAATTGGTGAAAAAAGAGTTGGAAAAAGCTGTGAAATGAAGAGGGATAGAATTGTTCAAAAATTTAATTGAATTGCATAATAAATGTTAGGTAAGATGGGATACAGATTAACTCAGTTTTTCTAATTACTATAAATTATATTTGTCTTTCTAATGTCTGTCTTCTGAGTCCTTAGTGCTTAATTTTAGATAACATTTTCTTACTTAATTTAGTTATATGTTCATTCATCAGAACTCATTTTCAGCCTGTTACATCCATTTGCACTGATGCTATTTTTAATTTTTTTTCTTTTCCTCCTTTTTTTTTTAAATTTGCATATGGGCAGGAGGCACCAGGGATCGAACTCCAGACCTCCAGCACGGCAGGTCGGAGCTCTGCCTGCTGAGCCATGGCAGCCGCCCCTGATGCTATTTTTTATGATGCTGACTTCCTTAGGGACTATATAAGGTAGTTCGGTTCCTTTGATAATTCTGAAGTAAACTGTAATATAATTCATTTTCATTTGATACAATACCAATTTTTATTGAAATAATCTAATATGCCATCATTAATGATTCAGAGATCAATAATTTGGAACAGCAATGGATGATTTTTAAATTGCAAAGTATTTATCATGCCTGAAAGCTTGCTTTCTCCTAATAGGTAATAACAGGATGGCAGGATGTATTGGCATATTTTTATCCATAAGAAGTTATATGTTTTCTTGATGTAAACATTGATTCCCAATTTAGCCTTAGTCACTAGGTATACCTGAGTCAATGAATCTTGATATTGACCTTAATAGTAATCAATTTCTACTTCATAGGTAATAAATCATAGTTATATGACATTCTGGTACTACTGTTTACTAATTTCCCACGACATCCCCAGATCAATACTAAATGAAGAAAACAGTTTATTCTGATAACTCATTTTCTGTATACAACATTTAAAAATTATTAACGTGATATTTAAATTTGTAATTCCTGAAAGGATTTGCAAGATAAAACATGATCAAGGTAACTCACCATCCTTACTACCTTTTGAATTTTAAATACCTTGATTTATCATTGATGATTGATGCACATTTCTATTTCCAAGAGTGAAGGCAACATAAACAAATAGGTAGTTATTTTTTCAGAGACATGCCACTTAAAGAAATATTATAAATTTAAAATACTTGAAATTGAATTAAGCAATTTAAGCTGAGCCATAAAATTAGTTGTTGGAATGCAGAGTTAAAAGATAATTGCCAGATTTCAGCATCAGTATGTAACATTCTCTAAAACTTTAGAAGTGTTATGACAGTAGTTAAAATATAAAAAGCTGCACCTAGATGAAATTAACTCATCAAAAGAAACATAGAGCAAAGAGACTACAGAATGGGCCTGGAAAATTAACAAGTCCTGGTGCTCCCCCGCCTAAATCATTGTTACACACTAATTAGTGCTGTGCTCTGATTTGGGGCTTAAATTTGTTTCTTTGAAGATTTTCTTAAAATCTTATTCAAAGGAAAAACTCTTCTTCAATAAAACTGTATAATCCGCAGTTCACTGGGGAAACATAGCTTCTTAGTATAATGGGGCTGAAAACCAGGAATTGGCTTCTAATAGAGGTGCTAATTATTAGCATTCCAGCATCAGCAGAACACTTCATTATCTAAGTCTGAATAAAATAATGGCGCACAAATATTTCTTCTCCATTCCAATAAGTACTTAAAAAAATTCAATAATGTTCTTTAAATACATAAATGTGAGATCTCTTGTGATTTATTATGTACTGTCTAAAAATAAAGCTGAAGGAAGGCATCAGTATATGGCATAAAAATGTATTCTGTGGTCATTACTTATAATGTAAATTTATCATTATACCAGGAAAAGAATGACTTCATATTTAAAACCATCAGACATGACTTGGTCACTCAAAATATGGATGCATTAACTTTATATAATTCATACAGTACAATATGGACAGGAATAACAAAATGATGAGATGCCTTGAAATGATTTAAAAGAAAAGTCTAGTAATGTTCTTCTAGAAATGGAAGTTAGATAAAAGAAAAGAGGATATTTTACATTGCTGTCTGGAAGATAGCGTAGTTAACAGGAAAATTTACACAAGCATAAGCGTCACAAAATCTACAAGACATCTTATTTACTATTCTCTTTTTCAACAGTTTTACAGTGACACTGAATGTAATCTAGAGTCCCTTTCTTACATAATGAAAATTTATCATGTGTTAGAAAAAGAAGGACATTTGGATTAAGAGTTAAATGATGAAATTGTTTAAACATTAACTTTCCGTGTGTCCTTGGGAAATTAACTTATCCTCTCCAGCACTCTGTTTCCTCATCTGGGCAATCAGAGAGTTGGATAACTGATAGCCAAATTTTCACAATTAATTGTGATTCAAATCAAAGCAGCTTTCACCCTGAAAAGATCACAGCTACAAGGCTGGTGGGGTCATTTTGTATTGTGTCAATTTAGCTAAAGTGGAAATATATGACATTTCCAGAATTTCCTTTCTTGAATGGATCCAATTAAGCCCTGTCTCGAAGAGAAATTTGCATGAGATTTTGGAGAAGAAAGTCAAGCAAAAGCCACTGCATTTTAGAAGTAGTCACTGTTAAAAGCAGCCACGGACAGACTCAGAGCTGTAGTGGCCTCATTTTTCACTCTCCAGGCCCAGCGCTCCTCCTTGGCTGCTCGTGCAGCTGACCTGCTTTGCCGTAACTCACACAGGCAGTAGCAAAGAAAAGCCAGCTACACTGGCTTTGCACAGCTACACTCCCCACTTTTGTGGATTCACTCCAGCATCTTCCTATAAGCCCTGACTTTTTTCATCTGTCCAGGGCTGTTTAGTAATTTTTTTTTCTTATCTTTCATGGTCCTTTTCTTCCTCAACTCTTCCAATGATTACCTAAGATCTCATTCTATAAGTTCCTGATTTTTTAACACACATAGGAATGTTGCTTTCTTTATTATAGAAGTCTCGCTGATATAGTTGAGTGTATGCATTGACTCTAACATATTTTAAAATGTTCAGAGATAATGTATATGTCACAGTTGAGAAAAAAGTAGAAAACTGCAGATCTTTGATTCTATAGATCCCAGAGAGTTATTACAAAAATACAGAATTCTTAAGCAATTAATTTTAAAGTAAGATTAAGTCCACATTTTGTAGGTTTTAAATACTATTATTTTTCTAGACTTCAGCCATCCTTGCAATTTTCTTCAAATTTAACAAGTCAATGTCTTAAAGAAAAATTTTGAAATAAATCTGAATTTGATATCCAAATGAGCTAACAAAAGATGAAGACAAATTTTGCATAAAAATAAATATAGGAAATTTTAATAGGAAAATTGCTACATTTAGAATAGTATCATAGGGTATGTGCAATGAATCCTTCAGGGCTAGACTGTCTCTTTGAATCTAAACCATAATTGATCTATTTTGTATTATGTTTAACATCCTTCCCCAAAGCATTGTTTCATATTGTCTCTCAAGGACTCTGGGGAATTCTTTCAATGACAATTTTACTCAAAGATTCCCAGATCTGATTTCCTTTTTTCTTCCATCAAAATGTACATGTAAAAAAAAAGTATGTGTACAATTCATTCATGAGTAAATAGGATTGGATTTATCCATTTGGCCATTTCCTAGAAAGAGTGTTAACTGTCAAAATGTGGGGATTTGTAGTAGGTGACAGAAGCAGGTAGGATTATGTGCACAGTCCCCAGTGTACATGTTTGACTCAACCATTTATTTCCATCTGCACCTTTCCTATTTAAAGCCTCTGTTCTGCTTATGAGCTCTGACTTTCAGACTAATAATAGTGAGAGTAAAATTATAGCCTGAAAAGCTTGGAAATTGAAACCAAAATTAAGGCCCTAGATAAAGTGAGAAAGTCAAAAAGTTCAATCAGGAGGCGTCCAGCAGGAGAAATGGGAGAAGGGGAGAGAGGGGGTCTGTCTAGCTTTTCCTACCATGAATGAAATGAAAGGTATATAAAAATTTGTGATTTCCAGGAGATTAAGGATTTGTCAGCTTTATTTTTTTCTCCTAGAACAGTTATTCTTATTTTATGTTTTAAGAAGCAATAAACTACTGCTCACTCCACCCCCAAATATTCCAAATGTATGTTCTTTTGTATATTGTGGGCAACAATCCTATTCTTTATCAATGGAAGTTTAAATGAGAAGCAAACTAGCAAGAACTGGTCAGGAGAAAAAATAATATAATTTTTTAATCCAAATATTAATGGCAAAGTGCCAATTCTGTATGCCAAGAGAGAATAAATTATAAAATATTTTTTAAATGCTAAATCCATTCTATCAATGAGTTCAACGGGCATCAAAGAAACATTCTTTGTATGAATTACCCAACTCACACTCAATCTAGCCAAGAACTCACTGGGAGGAGACTCAAGATAACAGGAGAAAATAAAGAGTCAATGGTATTGGTAACAGCAGCAGCTGTGTGGTGATGTTTGGTCTCCATAATAAAGAGTGAGAGATAAAACTCTGAATGAGATGTAACTGCAAGTGTTCAATATGCCAACAGCAGTGGTATAAGTAAGTTATAAATTTCCTTCATATGTAGAAGAAATCCAAATTTCTACAGCCCAGGGCTGGAAAGGTGGCTTCACAAATTCATCAGCATGTTAGGCAGAATTTTTAGCATGGTCCTTAAGTTTCTCACTCCAATATGTCCACACTCTAAATAATCTTCTCCCCTTGAGTGTGGACTGAAGCTGTGGCTTGCTTCTAACCAGTAGAATATAGCAAAGGTGAAGTGATTGGAAGATGTAATTTAGATCTCTAATCAGTTCAGTTTGAGTTAATTGAAATGGAGTTTATCCTTGGTGGGTCTGACTTAAGCAGGTGAGTCCCTTAAAAGAGGATCCTGGCTTTTCCTCAAATTATAAACTTGAAACATCAGAAATGCCAGCTGCTTGAGAATAGCATACAGCAGGTGCGACAGGTAGTCTTTAGGGGCTGAGTTTATCAGTCCTAAGACTTCTAGGAAATGAATTCTGCCAACAACCACATAACCTTCAGAGTCTTTAACTCAGTGTCATATGAGAAGACTGTCTCAGGCAATACCTTAATTGCAGCCTCATGAGACCCTGAGCACCGAAGCCTTAAGAATGCCCGATGTCTTGACATACAGAAACTGTGATTTAATAAATGGCTTCTATCTCATGGTCCAAAACAGCTAGCTCCTTGAACTTTTGCCATCACATCTACCAAACAAAAAGTAAGATGAAGGAAAGATTAGAACAAGAGGCAGTGGAGAAGAAGGAGAAAAGGAGATAGAGGAGGAAGAGGAGGAGAAGAAAAGGAAGTGCTTCCCTGTAAGCAAATTCTTTAAATCCACACACAATGGTTCTGCTTATGTGTCACCCACTGGGACTTGGTCATGTGGCCAAATTTAGTTACATGTTTCCTTGTTCAGGGTAGATATTGAAGATTCTATTATGAGGAATAATGTGACAATGGATCATAGGAATAACTGAAAGTCTCCACCACAAATTTGTAATAATCAAAGAGGTTAAGAGTTAAGCTGTGGGATGGATGTGCCTAACTAGAATGTTGCTACAAGAGAACCCTGTCCCTATCAGGAGAGATCAATATGATCATGAAATAATGAGTTTTAGATCAATCAAGTAAGTTAGAGATCACCTAAGAGCTAAATGCTACCTCTATCATAGACGCAAGTCCTATAGTTGTTTTTCACTTAAAAACACACGCAAAAACTTTAAATAACAAAATATTTCTTATATTTGCTTCTGTCTCTGTCATATAGCAATATTTTTATTCTAAAAGTATTTTGTTCTCATTTATGGAGTGTATCATAATTTAAGTGTGAAGTTTAGAAAAACCTATGTTCAATCCTCATCTAACCTTTATACCTTCATATCCATTAAACACTCAATCTCATCACTCATTTTTAAAGATCATCAAATATTAATCAGATTAAATACATTTTACCAGCGGTCAAACATCAAATATATACAAAGGACAGCAAGCTTACAAAATGTAAATTGGTAGGAGGATGGGAGTGATTCAAGAGATAGTGGGGGTGAGATGTGGGCAGGTAAAAGACATTACAGAGTATAGAGGCTAAAAAGGTTTACATGAATTTTTGCAGCAGTGTAGGCAAGTCAAACGTGACTATGTGTCACCTGCAGCCCTCTGGCTGCCAGAAACTAAAATTCTTATCCAATGAAACTGTAATTTCCAGTCTCTTAAACATTGACTAGAAAAGAAATCTTAGAAACTGTGGACTGAAGCATTTGGGAATTGAGGATTTATGTGTGGAAGAAGAGAGAAGAGGTATAATTGAGCAGAAGCCTCAAAAATGATTGAGGGTAGTTATTTGCACAAATACATTTTCCCATCATCGGAGCTGAGCCCTAAGACCATGAGATTATTTATTTCCTTCTCATATCATCCAACTCTCCTTCTTTCACATCCTTCTTCCCTGCCCTTATCTGTTCCTGGACATGAATCCATTCCTGTCTTGTCATGGCACTCCACATTCCTAATACAATATCTTTTATAAAGTTGATAGTTTGTAAAAGTTTTTTGAATAAACGGCATTATAATAGTCTTGCTTTACGAGGAAAATTAAATGGATCCTAAATAAAATATCTATGAAATAGTCAAAGCCAAATTAAATAGCAGCTCATATGTTAATCAAAGCCTGGGCTTAATTACTTTATAGTAGAAGGATCCAGAGGTAGACATTTTTATTCACATCTATAGATGTAATGAATGTCATAACCAAATGAAAATAGGTGGTGTTCAGACAGTCTTTTGTAAAGGGTGTCACCTATAAGATTATCATAATTGATCATAAGTAATCATTAGATTTACTCATTTGAGATTATTTTCTTCCAAATAATTACTATAAGGACTATTTCAACTGGGAAATTATAAAAATGACCAAAATATTAGTTGGGAGAAACTATATTCACAAAATGAAATACAAAATTTAGTTTCTGAACAGTTATCTTACAATTTTAATAAGATGCATAATGATAACAAAATAAAGTGAGATCTAATAATATTCAAGTGCTATATACATATGGCTACAGTGTACTTTTGTTGCTATTTCTCTTCACTAAATTAAGATTAGAAAACGAAAATAATTTCTTCTGAGAGCTATATAGCCATATAGGTTAATTCCCTAAAACTTCATAGTTTAATTGCTAATGTGAATGGTATTTATTTTTAAAATTATATTTTCTGGCTTTGCCTTTTGTAAAGAAAAATAATACTTGTTTGTGCAAAATAGGCATCTTGGATGTGCTAAAATTCATTAAGACTTTGAATTATATT
Source organism: Myrmecophaga tridactyla (assembly GCA_004026745.1). NCBI lineage: Eukaryota > Metazoa > Chordata > Mammalia > Pilosa > Myrmecophagidae > Myrmecophaga > Myrmecophaga tridactyla. Next base: position 101,503 of record PVIY010000968.1, read on the forward strand.
TTTTCGATGAAAAGATTGACATTTGAGATTACCATTCATTCATATTTTCCTAGCATATATTTTTCCATTCCTTCTTTTCAAGTGTCATGTGTATTTTGTTTACCACTGTGTATTTGATATATCGTTATATTTTTATCTTTGCAGATTATAATTATGTTGTCCTAAAGTTAAATTATAATTTTTCTCTTACATTAATCAAACCCCAGAGTATCTCCTTTTAATTGATGACTTTGTTTCACTTATATTTATTTTTAATCAATGCTGTATTTAGACCTTTTTCTAATATTTTATATCATTTTTATAATTAAATGTATTTTCCCCAACCCAATTTCTATTGCATATTGGTTTTTAAAAAATTACTTCTACTTTTAAAGTTTACTTCCGTATGTGTATTAAATTTCACATTTTTTGGTCCTAGTTTTTCAGATATTATTCTAAAACTTGAATCCTTGAAATAATTGTTTTTCTTAAATGAAAAAAGTCATGCTTTTTTCTAAATTTGATACAAAGTATTACATTTTACATAGCATTAATTATAATTTCATAGATGAAATAAATAATTTAAATGATAATACTAAAGAATCAATTTCAATCAGCCATGTTAAGGAAAAGACAGGATTCTCTTTCTATAGTAAAAGATATTGCAATATGTTTGTCATACAAAAAAGATGGCCAAAAAAGTATACAGCCAAACAGTAAAAAAAAAACCTGTTTTAGAAGTTCAGATAGGTAATTAAACTAAGTTGTAAATAAAATATTGCACAGTCTTCATATTTTGTGATGTTAGTGGTATTTTCTCAGTCTCAATATTTCTTTCATATCTAATTTTGTATTTGCAATTCTCGGAAAGAAGGTCTCCAAAATTTATAATCTTCAAGTCCTATAAAACTTGGCATTACTCTGATGTTAGTACCAATACTTGCTTGCTCATTTCAGCATTTTTGTTTTGCTTACTTCAAATTATTTTTGGCATCGCACTAATTTTAAGTGATGTACGTTATCCAGTTTGTTGCCTTTCTTTTTAATAGTGATTGCATTTGCTGTGTGCGTATAAGTATTTCTTATATTCTATTAAGTAATGTGCTTTGGAAAGGCCAACCCCCACCGGTATGCCTCAAATGAGATTAAGCAGAACGGATGAGGTGAACCGATGCAGGGAGCTCCAGTTAAAACAGCAGCTCTATTGATTACACTTTTGCTTTAATTTTCTGCCACAAGGCAACTTTTCAAAAGCTTGCATTAAAATCTTAGAAGGAAGGGATACCAGGAAGACACACATGATGACAACTAACCTGGGGGAGCTATAGGTAAAAGGAGCAGATACGTGATATTTAGGATTCCTTGATCCAATTTGACGCTATTTCACTCAACCTTTACTCCCAGCAAGGTTGTTATGCTTCCTAGATGCTTCCCCAGAAACACCAGAGGTTAGGCTATTGTTTTCAGGTTTCTGAGGTAAACGGACAGGCAACGATTGACCCCATGCAATGCCAGGAAAATGCCAAAACAAAATTTAAAAGCTTTCCTTGAGCCGTGTTTTGAATGCTGCCTCTGACTCATTCTGTGCCAGGCTGCAGGCAATCTCCACAGCCACCCGGAAATACAGAGCCTAAACCAAGATAGCCTTCTACGTTCCCAGCCGTTATGTCTCAGTTTTGGTGTGTCTGTGTACTTATGGCTGTTAGTTACGCAGCTATAACCTTCCCTCTGATTTCTACAGTTTCTTTAGGCTAAATTCAGGGAGAAGGACTGAGCGGTCTAATTTGTTGGAGGCTTATATTAGAGTAGCGCTCTTCTAGTTACTCTTTGCCAAGTATATTTTTCATTACTTAATTGTGAATCTTCCTATGTCCTTATAGTTAATATATATTTCTTATATACACATATAGCTGGATTTTTCTGTTTAATTCAGTTGATATAATTCCAATCTGAGACTTTCTGTATTTTTAAAAATGTGGATAATATAGTTACACTTATTTTTATTGCATCTATATTTAGATTTATTTCTACTATTTGTGTGTGTTTAATTTTCCAACTTTTCTCTTTGCTCCACTATTATGTATGACCCTAAACTTCCTCCTTCATCCACAGTCACAAGCACAATTCAGCGCTGCAAGTTACACTCGCAATAAGGTGCTATCATAACCTCTATCCATTTCCAAACAGTTAAAATCAATGTTATTAAAAATTCTGCACAAAGTAAGCATCAGCTCTTCATTTTGCGCTCTTATTCTGTTCCTGGTAATCTGTACTCTATATAGTAACTCCATGAGCTTGCTCATTATAATTAGCTCATACTAGTGAGATCATAGAATATTTGATTGCATGTAAAATATATACTTGTCTATAATTATAGTTAATAGATGTATTGGAAATTGAATTACTTATATTTATTTTAGCCCAAAGGCTATTGTTTGCTGTAACAAGTGTGACATAGTACATGGAGAAAAAGCAATTGGGATTAGGGAAAAGGTGGGGCACAGCCTTAAAACTGAGAAAATCTCTCAGCTTTTCACAGTCCAGACAGAAATAATTTGCCACAGAGACTAAGGAGGATAAAACAACTACCATCCCTGAGGATCTTAAAGCTACTTTTTATCGCAGCCTAAAAACATACTGAAAGTGAATATTTTGACTCTGTAAGTTAAAAAGTTTCATGGACTTTCCTAGGTAGAATTTGTAGCTTCAAAATTTCTGGATTGAAAAATGATTTGAAGTCTTGTAATGATGAGGGAACAGTGCTGTGCCATTTGAAGCTGTTATGTACCCCAGAAAAGGCATGTCCCTTTTCTTGATCCAATCTTGTGGGACCAGCTATATCTCTTTTAATCCTGACTCAATATTGTCGGGTCGAAAACTTTGATTAGATTGTTTCCATGGATATTGATCCACTCAACTGTGGGTGTGATCTTTTAATCAGATTACCTCGTGGAGATGTGACATGCCCAGTTGTGGGTGTGGCCTTTTGATTGGATGGAGTAGTGACTCTGCACATTTAAGGTGGACCTTAATTCATTTACTTTAAAAGGGGAGACATTTTGGACAAAACACAGTTGCTTCAGAGCTGACAGAGATGTAGATATTTGAAGATGCTTGAAAAGCTCATGCCTAGACAGGGACGTTTGGAGATGGAGAGCCCAGCAGACACTGCCATATGCCTTAACATGAGATGCTAAACAGGCCAGAACCCAAAATTTTGTCCCATAGGGCCTAATGAAGGCCTATGAAAGCTTAGAGAGGAAACCACTGGCATCAAAAGCTGGAAGCAATGGAACCAGTTACAAGGAACAGCAGATACCAGTCATATGACTTCCATGTGACAGATTTCTTGAGTTAATTTCATTCTATGGATATCTTAGTTTGGACATTTTTATGGCCTTAAAACTGTAAATTCGCAACCTAATAGACTCTTTTTTTTTAAGCTCTTCCATTTCTGGGACATTACATTCCAGCAGCATTAGCAAACCAAAACCAGTTCCTAGGACTATTAAATGTTCCTAAGACTACTTGGTAAAGGACCCTTTTATTTGCCTGTCACAAAGTCTGAGATTTTTCTTAGGTGGTTTGTTAATAGATCATAGATATAATCCCATTCTGTAAAGTTAAAAAAATATAGAAAAGATTGTCCATTTATTGAAAAAAATAAACCATATGTGGTTTGTTATGTCATATAATATTCCATTTAGGAAGAAAAGGCAGATATTTTATATTGAAATTTGGGAGACGTAAAGAAATGTTTTAATCCTCCTTTTCTTTGAAACTTCCTTTCAAACCTGATTTTACTCTACAATGATTTTTTTTTGTCCTGACACTTAAAAGTAGTATAATAATTTTGAAACCTCATGAGGGACTTTTAGAAAAATAAAATATATTAAAAGTAAAATAATCCTTGATTTTATTTATGTGATCCTAATAAAATGAGTTGTGAAGAATATCCTTTTTATTATTATGAATTCCTTTGTTGAGATTCTCTATATAAAAAAACAACAAATCAATAAGCTCATGCATCCCATAATGGAAAACACACATGCATTTGATTCTGAAATTAGGATAGATATCACAATACTTTAAGGGCCCCTCTTTACAGTTCACATTTTATATAATTATTCTTTATATGTGTACTATGTTTTATATTCAAAATATATTTTCTAATTCAATATATTTTTAACAATAACACTTTCATGTGATGATTATTATAATCTCCAATTTACAGATGAGGGAACTGAGCTCCATTGGGATTTATTTCATTTTTATGTATGTATGCATTTATTTATTTATTTATTGTTTTGCTGTATTTTTATTTCCATCGGTATCTAAAACAGGCCACACTGCTAGTACATTGTAATAGGCATTCTAAAATTCAGTTCCACTGACTCTCCTGAGACAGCCTGCATTTTAAAGAAGTTGCTTCAGTACTCTATCATTTTACAATTGCCATGGTCTTAATGCATTCATCTAGCACCCTATGAAAACAGCACTATTCGAGAAACTAATGAAAGAAGTTAACTCTACACTTCAAAGGTAATAATGATTTGTTTAAGTATTGTGAAAACTGCATCTATATATTTAAAAGTTCCTTACTTCATACTTCCTAAAAGGAGCTATTTGATACAAAATAAATATGCAGCTGTAGAACATATGACCACAAGAAAGAAACTTCTTAATATTTTTATGATTAAAATAAACTGCTTTACTATTCTGAAGTGCAAATAAAAAAAATGATTGCTAGAGGTCTAGATGCTTCTATTAATAGGAAGTACATTATGTCCCTGATGAGTCTGCCCCTCTTACCCCATCTATAAATGATCTGAGAAACATGAATTTAGATGTCAAATCAAAGAGATTGGTCCATCTTTCCTAAAATAGATATTAGGCGGATAAATGATTACAAAGAATAACCTGTCTTCTAGGACCTGTGATTTGTTTGCATCCTCACTGAATTACTATGGAACTCCCTTCCCAAAGATTCCTGATGCAATCTTTATATCACCATTGCATTTTATAATTTGTAATTTTGCACCATGCTCAAAGGTTAGAGAAATTGTAATTCACCTTCACACACTCAACCCTATTTCTCAAATGAGGGCATTGTGCCAAGTAATTAAACTGGGGGATTCTTCCAGGATTGCCCCTATATTTTGCCTGAGGTTGGAAATACCCACACAGATATAAGTGCTTAATGTGATTGCAGATCACAAGCCCAGATTATAGTTTCCCTTTGGGGAAATTTTCCTTTAGTTCCCTTGACATAGTTTCATCCTTTCTAAGGGCTCTGACAAAAATTATTGTTAAAAGCAAGGAAGTCAGAATTTTTATTCAACATTTTTCCAATAAAAGCCCTCTAACATATGTTCACACACTCCATCCTCTTCCCATATTTCAGCATATATATCAACCGGTAAAAGTTGTGAGACAACTTTCATCAAACCATGAATGATTCTGTTATAGAGGACAATAAATATGTAGTGACTTTACATTTGTGGAAATGAGAATTCCTTCAGAGATTCCAATCATAAAAACAAAAATAAGCTACATGGTAACTTGCTTAAGCAATTGCACAGCAGATTATACTACTTTATTGCTATTAAGTTGTATCTCTGTCCCCCAATTCATTCAATCTAACAATTTTTGACAAATATAATCCTAGGCTGTGAGAACAAACTGAAATCACAAGAAATGCTTAGACAATTTAATATTTCATTGTATTTTTGTTATTTTATTATAACATTTTTCAAAATTCAAAGCATTTTACAGAGAATACCAATATACCTACCATCTAAATTCCATCATTTTCATTTTATGATCCCTTATTTATTACATATCTATCCATCTATTCATCCCTCTATTCATCCATTGATCAAATTTCTTCTTTTTTTATTGGAACATTTCAAATTAAGTTGTAGACAATTTCTCCTTAAGATTTCATGACTTATATCCCTATATCTCATTATTTATTGCTTTTTATTTTGATGTAAAATTTACATACAATGGAGTGCACAATGCTTAATGCATGTTCTCAGAGTTTTGACAGATGTGCACAAGTGCATAATAAAACCCCATAACAAAATCCCATAGGATACTATCATCATTCTAGAAAGTTGCCATTTGTTCCTCTTGGTCTATCTCTGCCACCCCTCCAGCAAATATCTTGGAGTTATTTTCCATCATAATGCAATTAGCTTGTTCTAGAATTTCATATTCAAAGAATCATCAAGAAATATGTATATATTTTAATGTCTTCCAGTGTAATGCCTTTGAAAATCATCCATGGTATTGTGTGTATGAGCAGTTCATTCCTTTTTTATTGCTAATAATATAATAATGCATGAATATAACACAGTTTTTAATCACTTCTTCTACTCATGTACATTGCTGCTCTTTCCAGAGCTTGACTATTCTTTTTTTTAAATTAAATAAAATAAAACATCAACATACATAATCAGTAATTCACAATATCATCACTTAGTTGCATATTCATCATTTCTTAGAACATTTGCATTAATTCAGAAAAAGAAATAAAAGACAATAGAAAAAGAAGTAAAATGAACACAGGAAAGAAAAAGAAAAAAAAAAAGATTATACCTACCATAACCCTTACCCCTTGCTTTCATTGATCACTAGCATTTCAAACTAAATTTATTTTAGCATTTGTTCCCCCTATTATTTATTTTTATTCCATATGTTCTACTCCTTTGTTGACAAGGTAGATAAAAGGAGCATCAGACACAAGGTTTTCACAATCACACAGTCACATTGTGACAGCTGTATCATTATTCAATCATTCTCAAGAAACATGGCTACTGGAACACAGCTCTACATTTTCAGGCAGTTCCCTCCAGTCTCTCCATTACATCTTGAATAACAAGATGATATCTACTTGATGCATAAGAATAACTTATTGACTCCCAGGGGTGTGGACCTTCCTGGCAACGTGGGACAAGGATATTGGAATGTGCTGAGACTCAGCATCAAGGGATTGAGAAAAACCCTAGAATGAGCTGAGACTTAGCATCAAGGGATCGAGAAAACCTTCTCGACCAAAAGGGGGAAGAGTGAAATGAGACAAAGTGTCACTGGCTGAGAGATTCCAAACAGAGTCCAGAGGTTATCCTGGAGCTTGACTATTCTCAAAGAGCTATATTTTAGTTCCTTTGGCTGCTCAGCATATACCATGCAATGGGTTAGCTTAAAAAACAGGAATTTATTAGCTCATGGTTTTGAGGCTAAAGAAATTGAAATCAAGCCATCATCAAGACAATGCTTTCTTTCTGAAAACTGGCATTCTGGAACTGGCTGGCAAACATCCTTTGTCTTGGGCTTCTCCTTCACATAGCATTATGTATGGCAACCTCTACTGACCTCTCCCTTTTCTTCCAGGTTCTGTTGACCTTCGGTTTCCTGCTACCCCTGATTCTTCTCTGCCTGAAATCCAGTCTGTTTATAAAGACCACAGCAATCAGAGTAAGATACATCCTGATTGAATTGGGCCATATCTTAACTCATATAACTCCATCAAAAGGTCCTACCTACAATGGGCTCACACTCAGAGGAATGAATGAAGTTTAAGAACATGTTTTTCTGGGATACATAATTACAAACCACAACAAGCTACTATGAACATTCTTATATAACTTTTTGCAATATTTGCTTTCATACTCCTTGAGTAAATATAAGTAATAGAATTGCTGAATCATAAGGTATTTTATAGGAGTAGTTTTATAAAAAAATTGTCAGATTTTTTGAAAGTGTATTTGATATTTTACAATCCCAAAACAATGTTAGAAATTTATGTTTGCTTAACAGATTTGCCAACATTTGATAATGTAAGTCTTTTTTTTTAAATTTTAGTCATTCTATTGGATGTTTAAAGGCATTATTCAAATCATCCATACCTTACTGAATTTTTTGTTTAATTACTCTATATATTTATCATCCTTCTTTGTAGGATGTCATATTTTATTGATTATTTTATATAGATTAATTTGTGATTATATTCTGAATGTTGTGAATGGTATTTTTGTTATTCTTAAGGTTATTTTACTCATTCATCTTTTTTTATTAGAAAACAAATGGGTTTACAGAAAAATAGGGCATAAAATACAGGGTCTCCATATATAATCGTATTGTTAATATCTTACATTGGTGTGGTATATAGCTGTTACATTTAGCAAAAGCACAACTTTATAATTGTACTACTAAGTCCATGTTTTTAATCAGGGTTCACTGTGTAGTGCAGGTCCATGGGTTAATTTTTTTCTATTACTGTATATACAACCTAACACTTCCCTTTTTAACCACATTGATATATATATATACATACATATATATATATTTCAGTGCTGTTAATTGCACTCACAATGCTGTGCCACCATCATGACCATCTTTATTGAACATTTTCATTGTTCCATATAGGAACACAGCAATTAACATTTTAAGCCTTAAATTTCTACTCCCTACTCTGACCCAGGTCCCTGGTAATCAATATAATAGAGTCTGACTCTATGAGATTGCTTATTTTAAGTATTTCATATTAGTGCTATCATACAATATTTGTCCTTTTATATCTAACTTATTACACAGTTAAACTGACTTCTACAATGACTGCACCATTTCTCATTCCCACAATCAATGAATGAGTGTTCTTATTTCTCCATATGCTCTCCAACACTTGTAGTTATCATTTAAAAAAGTAATCATTCTAGGGAAAATGAAAGAGTATCTTATTATGGTTTGGATTGCATCTCCCTAATAGCTAGTGATATTGAGCATCTTTTCATGTGCTTTTTGGCCATTTGTATATCTTCTTTGGAGAGATATCTATTCAAGTATTTTGCCCATTTTTCAGTTGAGTTGTTTGTCATTATGTTGCTGAATTGAAGGATTTCGTTATATATTCTGTGCATTAAACCTTTATTGAATATGAGGTTTCCAAATATTTTCTCCCATTTGGTAGATTATCTTTTTACTTTCACACATCAAAACAAAATAGATTTGGCTGTTTTTTCCCTTGGGCAGGCACTGGGGTGTCTCCAGCATGGCTGACGAGAATTCTGCCACTGAGCCACAGTTGCACTGCTTCTAGATTTGGTTTTTAACTGAGTCTTTTATAGGCTAATTTGTTTGGTAAATTCCATTCATGTAGACTTTGTTAAATATTTCGGCAATATTATGTACGTTTATCTAGAACAGCAATTGACAAACTATTGTCTTTTGTAAATAAAGTTTAATTTGAACATAGCCACACATATTCACTTTTGTATCTTCTATGACTGCCTTGAGCTTTATCAGTTGAGTTGAGCAGCTGCAATGGAGACCATAGATCATGAAAAACCTTTTATTTAGTTTTTCTTTAAACTTTATGGAAAAAGTTTGGTAAGTACAGCCAAGAATATAGTATAAATTTCAGGTAGTAAATCATTTTTTCGCTAATTTAAATTGTCCAGAACATGTACAAACTGCTTTAAGAGGTGGTAGACAATGTTTCTCTCTAGCTAAAAAACAACACTGTAAGACTTTATTTAGCCCTACTAGTTCCTACACCACTTGCTGAACCGTCTGTGAGTCAGAGGACTTTGATTTCACTTTTATTTTTATTTTATTTTACTGAAACCAATTTCAATTTTCATAAAATATGATGAATTATGTCTTCTTTAATTCGAAGCATTATGTGTATTTTAGGGTGGTCAAAATGTAATTTTTAAGAAATTGCCCCTTATTTTCTTTATGGTTTGGAAATTGTCTACTGGTGGACTTTTTTCATTAGTGTTGCATGTTTTTAGTTTCAGCACTTCCCTATTTCCTGGTATTTCAATAGAGCATATTTTAAAGCATAATATTTACAGATATGAGGAATATAGCAGTTACACATTTCTGATATTGGATGATTAATAAATTTATAGTAATATATTTCTCAGAGCAGCTTCCACTTATAATTTTCAGTAGCCTGTGTTCTCTAATATGCTCCCTATTATTGCACTATTTTCAGAGTCCTGCTGCAGCAAAATTTGTTGGGGGTTTAAGGAGCATAAAGCAAAATAAAAGAAAACTTACCCTAGATTTTCATCAACATTATAGTGAGTTTTTGAAGTCAACCAGGGAAAATAAAAATAAAAATAAATCCCATAAAAAGACTTAAGATGTAGTATTTTTCTTAAGGTTAAGTTGTGAATGCATGCTTTGTAAGAAATATGCTGTTTGAGATGGGTATTTATAGTTCATCACGTATGAAACTCAGCCTAAATAATTGTTCTTTTTACTTTTTATTATTTTTCTATCCTTTTGGACAGGACATGTGAGAGTGATGTGAAAAATGATGTCTCTTGGCCTAATATTTCTATTATTCATGCTTTATTCTAGCTTTAACTCTAATATTAAATACACGTGAATATTAGCATTGGTACAGTTACACTGCTCTCTATTTCTTCCAACCAATTTCCTTTCTGAAAATTATTCAATTACCTTTTACATGCTTAGCCTAAAAAAAAATCACAGGATACAATAAATGCTTTTAATCTGCCTGTGTCCACATTTGGCCTTTATCTCCTTGTTCATTTGTGGACAGAAATACCCAGAACAAAATTTTATTTTCCTGAAAGCTGAGACACACATTCTACAGCTTTCATGTTTAACAACTCAACAATCTTTTTCTCAAGATTAAATACTTTATTGAGCTAAGGCAGTTGCATATTTATTACTCCCGAGGCAGTGGTATTTGAAATAAGTGGAATTGAATGACTCTGTGAAATAGTTTCTGAAATCCATATATCTTAAGTTGCTCTATGTCAAAGGAAAAGAAAATATCTCAGATCCTTGCCCTGAGAAGTGCAGTCCCTATGGGACACAATGACGCTGTAGAAGTGAAGGACTGTCCAATATTGGTCATTTTGTCTCAGGTCCTTTTTTGCCATAGTTATGAATTCTTGGAATCACAGAAATAGTTCCCCATATTTTAAAAATTTCTTAACAAGAAAAAATGCTTTTCCTTGGATTTTCCCAAATTCCTGTATCACATTCGCAACATCCTGCAAATTTACTAGTTGTAAAGTCTTGTTCTGTGACTACCAATTTGTTTTTTATTGAGTCTGTCTTTGGAGTCATCTACAGTGTTAGTTCCCACAAAACTCTGTCCCCCCACACTTACATGACAACATAGTGTGCCAATATTAAAATTTTTCTCAAAATACATAAATAAAATTACCTTAGTAGACTTAATTTAAGGAAAAATGTGAAGGGAGAGTGTAATATGTATTCAAATGATTTGTATTAAAATGAATAAAGTAAAAGTCAGTATTTCACTGCTCAAAAACCTAAATTTCATTGGCTTAAATATTACAACTTTTTAATGATGAGGGTAATTCCGATTCTACCTTGTGATGCTAATCAATCAAACCTTTACAATAAAGATTGACCTAAGATAGTGTTTGCCTATGCCCAATATTCTAATTTATTAAGCATTTTGACTTGTGTAGAGATATTTTATCCTTTTCCCAAACTTATTTTGCCTCCGTATGATTAGTAGTATTAGAATTAAATCTCAAAAAAATATGAAAGGGCTGTTTAGAACCACTTCTTTATAAGAGATGACCATGTGTGTGAGAACAGCAGTGTATTGCCACACACAAGAAAACATGCTTAGTGACAGTAATAGAAGTAGGACTGAGAACTACATCCTTTATCCTGGGTACAAGGGTATCCTTACAATTCTTCTAACTCCATTCCTCCCTTCTTTTTCATTTTTATCCAAATAATTGCACCATAATATCAGTTGATGATTGTCATTATCACACACAACCAGATGGGACACCGAATTTCTGCTGCCCTTTGTTGTTCTTTGTGTGTATGTGTGTGTTTAATTGTTGTTTTTTATTTGTTTTTTAATTGTATTTATTTTTTTAACAAATTACATGATTCCTTTGCCAAGTTCACCTCATAAAATTCATCTCATCAAATCTCAGTGATTTCTCTTAGAGTATATTTCTTCTTTCTGTTTTAAGATTGGTTTCAAATTCATATTTTACTCATTTTATAAAAATAATAGATATAACATACAGATATCTTTATATTATTCTTGAATACATTTCAAGTTATTATTACCTAAAAGTTACTGAGTCCCTACTCCCTTATGGATTTTTTTTTTTTTGGTGTTATGACTATTGCTTTCATCATGTGTGATTTTGTAGATTTTTTATTCCTTCGTCTTTCCCTCTCTTTCTCAATCAAATGTAATTTTAAGTTTTTCTAGATCATGTATGGAGGAATAGAATATTGGCAAAATTACTTTATTGTTTTCCAAATATTTTGAGATCATTTCAAATACCATAACTTTTGAAGAACTAATTAGGTCATTAATGGTGTTAACGCAATCACCCCTATAATGTAACAATATCTCATTGTGTATAGATACAACCACAGTTATGATATTATTCATGGTTGCTATAGAAGCTTATGTACCCTTACTATATGAATTTAAGTGTTTATTTCTCTGACCTCACTGTATTAAATACCCCTCCAAAAGCTCTGGATTTCGTGAATAGATGATTTTTCTTTTCTACTAACCTGGAATTACATTGGATATATTAATACTTACTGCATGTTACCATCATTCTATTGAGCAAATCTGCCCAGCTCAAAATTCTATTACAGATATAACATGCTAACACTTATTTTTTTTTCAAAAATTAACTTTCCATATGAATGAGAACTTAACCGCCCACAGGTGAAAAGTTGCATCTCACCAGTGAGCCATAACATACAAGTGGAGAACCACTGACATGCTAGCTGAGAAGCTCTGGTTTTTAAGTCATTTATGCCTTTGTTAGAATCTCAGATTTGCCGTTTTATACTCAGTGCCCTTGGTCAATTCAAAATCCCCTCTAAGATTCCTTGCTCATCAATAAAATATGGATTTTTACAGTACCTCCATACTGTGGTGAAATAAATGTTAAATGAATAGTATATTTAAAGTTTTATCATACTGAATATTAATAAATGCTAATTTAATGTTAGCTATTATTCTTATAATTGCAGCTAAAGCTCTGAGAATCCTGTTAAACAACTTCTCTTCCATCTCCTGAAATATTAGCATAAATGTATCATTTTTGCATCATAATAGGTGTTGTAAAATATGAAATTCAAATGTTTGCCACTAACCACATAGAAAGCTGCCCACTTTGTATAATCATCTTGCTCTTTCTAAGTCATGACCTTTACAATAAGACTGCCTGGCTCTAAGCCCTTGTCTCAGAACTTCATTCCCCAGCTTCTAGGCTGTAGTAGATATTGTCTTGTTCTTCCCAGATCTTCCTTGAGGAAGAAAGATTTTTTTTCCCCAAAGTGCTGTAATGTTGCTAAAGAAAAACTTGACAACTTGTCATGCCTCTGTGGGGATTGTCTTTTATTAAGAAAGTCACATTATCCAAAGTTCCCTCCTTCTCCAGGCATCTCACATCTAGTGACTAGTCAACATGGGTTTAAAGGCCTGGCTCCTTTACACCAGCTTAGATCAACTCTGCAGGGTCATCCCAGATGCAGAATTTCTCAAAGGATTGGCTGAGGCTTTCATTGAGACTATATGACAACACAACCTCTCTCTTCTATTCTCTTCCACAGGTATTGATCTCAAGAGTGCTCCATAATAAACTTCCTATACAAGCATATCAATGCTAGAGTCTGCTATCCAGGGCACTCTACCTGCCAAATTTCATTCAGGAGTCTGAGAATATAAACAAAAGGAAGGAATTTCAGAGCTGCATCACTCCCATCCAGTAGCAATGAAGAGAGCATCACTGATGTTAGTGGATCACAGAGAAGTCTTTTCACAAGATAGGAGTACAATTATTAATGTTCTCACTGGTACTGAACTGCAGAGATATTTCAGTGGAAAAGAGTGATTAGCTGATACCAGATATCTGTCACTTAAGAAATATGGTGAAAATAATACTATGAGGAAGTGGAATTGTGTTTTATTGCTAAATTTCATTTAAATCTAAAAAAGATAGATTTTGGCAATGAAAAATTAGAAATTAAAATTTAAGTATGATGTCCAGACTACTTCCTTGTCAGTATATAATAAGGATCCTTTCTCTAACGCTAAGATGGCAGAGAAGATTGGGGATCAAGTCTGAGATTTACTTAACAGAATAACTGAGTTCCACAGAAGTTAAATTCTCAAATTAGCAGATCAACTATACCAAGGTCAGAACTCTCTTTGGAATGGAGGCGTCTATGTGTGCACTAAAACCTTGAATCCTAAGGTTCCTCTGAATCTCTGAGCCTGCTCCTCATTGTCAAAGATTAGCATTCTGCCATTACTTGAAGACAAGGTGAAGCCTTTCTCCCACCAGACAATATACATTTCCTTTGGGATATGTCCCTACCTCCCCTTCTTGCTTCTAGGTTTTGGTCATGGCATAATCATCTAAGTCCAGACTGGACCTGAAAAGGGAGGAAGTGAACTTACAAAGGAGCTGTAGAAACTACCCAGCTTGTACAAACAGTCGTGGAGCTTATGGAGGCTATGGAGGCATGTGCATGAGATCAGACCCTGGGGATTTGACCAGAAGGCATATAATTAAATAAACACAGATGCTTAAATAAAGGAGATTTTTCCTAAATTTGAGAGCAGCCTTTGGAGTACAGGATTTAACACCTTGACCTGATCCCAAGGAATGATAAGATCATTCTTCCAGGATAGTTAATAGAAACATAGAAAAAGGATAGTCTACACTAAATAAGATAGAACTTCTAGAACTTACATGTCAGACAGATTTATAAGGATTGAAAGACTTGAAAGAAGTATTCTTGCTAGAATAGATATCATTAATACAGCTGGGAAAGCCAACCAGAGGGCTATGTTCTACAGGAGGCCAAAGGGCGTACACCATCTGCCACCCAATAAGAAATACGCTAGTGAGAGAGATGTTAACTGCCTTCAATATCTCATGGTTCTTTTCCCTTTCTAGCCAGGATGGCAGTTGGAGATGCCTTTAAAAAACTGCATGCACTAATGGTAATGGGGATGATAGGATTTCAGAACTGCAGAGGCCGGATACCAACATTTAATTGGTAGAAGACAGGGACACAATGATAAGAGAAGGGCTAGGGAAGACTGACAGAGAGTTATGAAGAAGTTTATTAGAGGTAATAGGTTGAAAGAAGAAATATTAGAAATTAACAAGTCTGGAGTAGACACATGAAGATAAACCCATGGAGAGGGGAGAACATGTGCAGACCTTTGGTCTACTTTATTATATGCACCAGAGAGCCTGCACCAAAGAAGTGACTAAAGGATGGGGTAGACATAATGACTTGGCCAGTCAACATGAACCATTCTTGGTGCCTGAATGGTGGCAGGGGTGGAATGTATGAATGAATCCAAGAACACAGATTTCCAATTAGCAAAGCTTATCTGAATTTCTGTTTACAATGGGTTAACATTCACATGGACGTGGATGAAGATTAAGAACATGTCTAAATTCTCATATAAATTCATAATTCAGTATACCCCACTGGGTTTTATTTGTACTCTTGGGACTTTTCACAACACTATGGCCTACCCCATTCTCCTGAACAGCCAGTGCTGCCTGAACTTCACTGGTACAGTGAAATACCCTGTTTGTTCTATGAGTACTCAAAGAAGACTTTTGTGATGTTGCCTTAAAACTTTCCCTGTTCTTGAAGACGACTAATGTCTATTCTGGTCTTGAATTCGAAAAGTAGTCCATGGTCTCTGGCTCACAGAAACTTGGAGCAAGGAAAGACAACTATATGTTTACCTCACTGATACCTTTTCTCCTTTCTTAGGCCCTTCCCAGCTTAGGTAGGTTTTTCTATAAAATATTTACCTTGGCTACATTCATTTCCCTCTTCAACTTTTAGTGCCACTCTCGTGGTAAAGCACCATTTTCCTCAGAGCCTTTTTTTTGTCTGTTTGGCATAGGAAGCCCTAATGATCTGTTCAAAACACAAATTTGATCATTTCATAGCTTCTGTTTTAAGCACTCCAATAGTTCCATGCTTTGGGGAAAATTCATATACATTTATATATATATATTAATCTATCAGCTTGTCTAGAAGATGTTGCATGGTCTGCCTCCTGAGGCAGCCTCAACTTATTTTCAGTACTCCAGGAACATTTTCTTGGAAACATGCTCCCCCCAGCCAAGGTTATTTCATATGCTCTTCCTTCTATAAACCTCTTTTTACATTTAGCTCTTTTTTTTTTTTTAACTTCAGTCTCAGCTCAAGCATCCTTCTCAGTGCAACTTTAGTTGACCTCCCAATTTATGGGAGTTTCTATATGACATCCTTGTATACAATTACCATAGGCAGAATCTTAGTCCTTTAGTTAAAGCGA
Source organism: Myrmecophaga tridactyla (assembly GCA_004026745.1). Classification (NCBI taxonomy): domain Eukaryota; kingdom Metazoa; phylum Chordata; class Mammalia; order Pilosa; family Myrmecophagidae; genus Myrmecophaga; species Myrmecophaga tridactyla. The sequence continues at coordinate 117,857 of PVIY010000968.1, forward strand.
ACCATAACCTTCAGTCTCCCACTTATCTCATTTTTTAATATCGAAAAATCCAAGTGGATTATTCCATAATCAATCATTCGGTTGACAATCGTCTTCCTTACTCAATTATAACCTTGGTTAGAACAGCAACTTTGCTGGGTAACATATGAGTGTGTTTCACTATTGTATTTCCAAAACCTAGCATAGTGCCTGAAACACGCCAGGCTCTCCACTGACCAGGTGCTTCATGTGTGGACAAATGTCAAGCTCATCTCACACAATGTTACGTTACATTAAAGCCTCAGTTCACATTCACCTTACAATTCCTCTAAAATGTACGTCATCTTTTCACCTTCGTATTTTATTTTTCTTTTCATCTTTTTGTCTAACTCCACCTATTTCTTCAAGCCAGGGCTTAAATCTTGCTTTCTCATTGAGTTATTCTTGAGCTCCCAAAATCTGAGATGAGCTTCCTGCTATTTCACTTCACATATTATGCATTTTGTTCTTATTATTAAAGGTAAATGGAAGCATTTAAAAATGTTAAAATTTATTTGAGCAACAAATGATTCAGGAATCAGGCAGCACCAAACCAAAAGGTGAGCTCCACAAGGAAGTGGAAACGGGAAACTTATATAAAGCAAACATGGAAACAGTCAAGGCAATGATCTGATTGACAGTTAATCTTCCATTTTATATGGGGCAGGTCTCACAACATGGGGCAGATTTACATACACTGATTAGTATGATATTTCCATTCTGACAAGCTTTCTTTCCTGAACTGAAAGTGGTTTATCACCATGTATTGCTTATTCACTCTATCTTTAGGGAGCATTCCATGGTTCCATTTTCTCGGAAAGGCCCTGCAGGTCAATTGTTTTTGTCTTCTGGAAAACCCTTTCTCTGAATGGGGTCCCTCCCAGCAATGTCCAATGGAGGCAGCCTGGTTTATTGTACTTAAAAATAGTAATTATGTTTGCTTAAAGTATCTGTCTCTCAGTAAATTCCAAGAATTTGTAAGACACGAGGTATATCCAATTTTATTTACCATTGAATGATCAATACCAAATACAAAACCTGGTGGCTCATAGATGGTTTCTCCTTATCAAACCACTACTGAAGTTATGCAAATTCCTGAATTAACATACTACAGGGGGATTCTTGCAATGAGCTTTCTGAGTTGTACCATCCAAGAAATGAATTTATTGAAAACAGTTGATCTGATAATATTTCTTACTTTAAAACTAATTAAGGATACAGTTATATTGATAATTACTTTAATAATTATGATGAATATTGCTTTGAAAAATCTGAGGAGCCATGCCCGGCAACTTTTGTCCTCTTAACTTCTAACCATACACTGCGTGTGTAGTATGGCCCAATCCTCTCTATCATATATTTATTGTTCAACTTCTGCATAACACTCATTATTCAGGGTACTTTGTAAGACAAAAAGAAACATGAGACATATTTACTGACTTGGAAAAGCTTAAGGTTATGCTGATGAATCAATGCAAACTTTCTTTATGGACTTAAGGCCCCAAATTTCACAATATAAAATCAAAGAGCAAATGATGTGGTACTAAAATGCAGACATTTAAAGAAGAGAGTGATCACTAGAGGTCAGAAGAGGCAAAACAAATCAAACATCTTGAAGGGACTAGGCTTCTGTTATTCAGTTGTTCCTGAAAACTGGATAACATATGATGAAAAGGATAAAGAGGTTATTATTTGTGGATGTTACCCACATAGTTATTGAAACCTTGGTAAAGCCCCTGATTAAAAAATAAAAATAGCGTCATCTCTGCCTTCTGCAGTCCCAGGTATACAGTCATTCCCAGTGATACTAGCTTTCCTTTTGAGATCCCCTAGCACCCTGTTTACCATCATGTTTCAGGTATTTCTTTTTAAAAATAAATTGGAATATATTATAAAAACAAACTTCATTAAGATTGATTTAATCCTATTTGTGTCTCCTATAGCCAGAAAGGGGCACATTATTTATTGATCTCTTGCCCACTTTCTTCTACTTTACTATTGCTAAATGAATTTTGATTTATAAAGAATGACCCATAGAGTCAAATGTCATCACATACTCAATAAAGTGCTAATTCCTGTTCCTAAAATGGTCTCCTTTGTATCCTAGATATGTAGTGCGTATGTTGCTTATTATAGGATTTCAATAAAATATTGACGTACTAATGCTTTTACCCACTTACAGGATAGAAGGTCAAAGGCTTTAGAAAAGTAGTCAGTTTGGAGCTTCATCCTTAAAGCTCACTGCAAATGCAGGGTCTCAGGTTGGAAGAAAGAAGAATGTCCCGGTGTCACACATTCCATGGATTTTGCTGTAGCAAGGTTTGTGCCGGTGACAGTGCTACATGGGGCGCTGTGAAGAGGGTGCTGGAAGTAAAATTTGTTACATTTCATTAAACAGGACATATTGAAATATTTTAATAGGATTATCAGTTTTTCCATATTCTATCATTTTTCTTTACTTTGTTTAGGACTTTATATTTTCATGACTATATCACAAAGTGTATAAAACCAGTTTTTAGATAGCAATTGCTATTTTAGCTGGTTTAGCCTATGAGAAAAACCTGTATTAGTAGAATCAGACAGAGTCTCTTCACCTAAATATATGCATGTGTAGCATTAGCAGAAAGTTGGAAAATTTTATGAAAACTCCAAAATAATATATTAAAAATATTTGTACTCACTATTTGAATTGAGAAAGGTGTGCATATTTCTAAAAATATTTTTAAAAATTACAGTGACATGTAGTAGATTATGGTACCATGCTCCAGTTTTCCTCCCTAATGTTCTGGAGTAATTATCCAAATATATTATTTTCTGATTTGTTTGTGATGCTTTATTTCAAGATTGTGGGGATACTTTTGTGAAGATTCAAGTTCTTGTTCTTTGCCATCTGGGCTGGGTGTTTGCTTCAGGGATCTTAGCTTTTACTCATGCACTGGGTCAAAGCACAGTGTTGAAAACTAGTCATTATAAATTGTTTTCTACAGGTAGGTTTGCTTCCTTCCACCATAATCTGAAAAATGATGGCTTCCTTTTTTACTACTTGATGATGAGTTTTAGCCTCTCTCTCTCTCACCTGAATATTCTGAATCTCTGTGGAATTCTATCTGATGGCTGCATTCTTACTTCCACAACTAGCCTTCTGCCTTTTATGGGAATGAGAACAATATCTTTAGTTCCTTTAGCTGGGGGCAAGTTTTTATTTAGCTGTAAGACCTGAAAATAATAACTCCATTCTTACCTAGCTCTATGGCACGTCTTTTCCATTAAGTTAAATAAACTTTCCTATAATGATGGTTCTAGACCCTTTATAATCATTTCATAACCAATATTATGGAAACCACCTGTACATAAATATTACTGTTCTTGATCATCATCTGATGTGCTAGAAAAAGGAAAAAAATGCATACATACACACACACCCCAATGTATTTCTTTTTAGCTTGTTGCTTCTGGTTCCTACAAAACTACATTTTCAAGCTTAGGTGTTCTGCAACTATCGCCTTAAAATGGGAATGATATAGCCAGATACAGAGAACAGAGACAAACCATACACTTCTAAGTATGGAAATACCCTTTAAAAGCAGGGTTTTGGTTTGCAAGAACAAATTTCTCAAGAAAGTAAAGGCTTGGAATTCAGAAAGCCTGTTTTTTGCATATCAAACGCAGAGCCACGAAGGGTTTCTGTCATGTGGGAAAAAAAAAACCTATATATAAAAATATGAGGAGGCGCTGGTACCCTCCCCCTTCCCTTGCCAAGCAAAACTAGAAGATCATTTTTATGTTTAGAGGAGGGAAGACTGATGATATGATATGATATGCTAAAATGAGCTTCAGAAAATGGACTAGGTATGCAATCACCCTCTCTTGAGGCAGGCAGGGTTCGGCTTGATTATAGTTGAAAGAACTCCCTGAAAGGGAGTGAGCCTTATACAAAAATTTCCTGGGGCAGCACTATGTGGGAGCAGTAGAGAATGTAGGGTGTCAGGAAAGGTTTAGAAAGAGAGGACCTCAAAAAGCTCCCGTTCATTATGTTTCTAAGGAGTTGAAGGAAACTATTCACGCGTGAAGTTGGCCTTATCATTAGCAACAAAGTTGGGAAACTTTTGAGTATGAAAGTGCACATAGTTAATTAATAGTCTGCACAAACCATCCAGTCCAAGGCAAACGATGACATAAAGCCACCTTACAGAGAAGCTCAAATGTTCTAATAGAGAGCCAAACGACCTAGTATTAAATCACAGAGCGCATAAAATAAGCATCAGATTTGATTCTGGAACTATGGTTTTGCCATTTCAAGTCAGAGGGAACAGATAATGGTAAGAAAAAAACATGGAGAAAACATAGGCATCTTAGCATAGACTACCATTGGGCATAAGATTGTGCATGTCCAGGAACGCCTAAATCTTAGCTAAGTTCATAACATGTAAGACATAAGACAAGAATAGGTAGAATTAAATAATCATAAAAATATTTTTAAAAAATACTATTCATTATTATTAAGTTTTGACACAACAGTTGCAGGAGGAGTTGTAATAGAATTTGTTATAGAAAAATAACACTTTTTTATTTTTATTATATTTTTATTAAAGTGTATTTGATTTGAGAAAAAAATTATGAGCTTATAACCATGAGCTAAACAAAAATGGAGCACTGCATACGTTCTTCAGATGAAGAAATTGAAACTCTATAATATTGGCTGACCAACCTACACCAGTGTGGGTCCCCAGAAAAACAGAACCCCAGAAAAACAGAATGCATACATACATTGTATATATAAATGCTTCTTGCATTTGTGAGGCTGGCAAATTCAAAACCTGCAAAATTTAGTAAAGTAGACATTCAGACTGGAAATTCAGGAGGTATTTTTATGCTTTAGATTTGAGGCAGAATTTCTTCCTCTCCAGGAAACCCCAGTTTTGGCTCTTAAGGCCTTCAACTGCTGGGATAAGTCCTACTCACATGATTGAGGATAATGTTCCTTACTTAAAATCAACTGATTGCAGGTGTTAATCATTTCCCACAAAATACCTCCACAGCAACACCTAGACTAAAGTTTGATCTTGTAACTGAGCACCATCACATACCCAAATTGACATGTAAAATTAGCAACCCCAAATCTCAAAGCTCGTAAGGTAGATGCCCTCGGTCAAGAACCCATGTACTTGCACAAATGTTTTATTTTCTTTTTCTGCTTTAGCTAATGTAGAGCTATCTCTAGTTCATAGTTCCCTGAATGAAATACCATTTTATCTTGAGATTAGGGACAAGGTCTGAGGATTGGGTTGAGGTGCTGGGCTGTTTTCAGAGTAGTACACATGTATTTTGGCTCTTATTTTTTCTAGCTAACAGATGTGTCTATTGAGAGGTCGTTCTTCATGTTTGTCAAGATTTCTTCATAGCTCTATCACTGTCTATCAAAATCAATTTCTATGTGTATTCATTATCCAGGTTTCCCTCATTGTTTTAGTTTGTAAAGCTGCTGGAATGCAATATACCAGAAATGGAACAGCTTTTAAAGAGGAAATTTATTACAAGGTTTACAGTTCATAGGCCAGAAATATTCCAAACTAAGGCATCCAGAAAAGATACTTTTACTCAAGAAGGGCTGATGTCTGTCACACAGGAAGACACGTATCTAGTGTCTGCTAATCCTTGTTCCAGGTCTGTTGCTTCCAGCTTCTGATGCCAGTGGTTTCTTTGCTAAGTGCCTGTGGGCCTACACTTAGCTCCTCTAGGACACAACTCTGGGGTCTGGCTGCTTCCATAAGAGGGAAGAAACCTGATGAAGTCCTCTGGGTTCCAAATGTCCCTGTCTAAGCATCTCCTCTCTCTGCCAGCACTCCAAGCATCTCCAAGTATCTCTGTCATCTCTGAATCAGCCATTTTACAAGAATCTGTGGGCTCTGAAGCAACTGTTTTCCAAGTGTCTCCATCAGCTCTGAACTTTCTCCAAAATGTTTCCCCTTTTAAAGGACTCCAGTAAACGAATCAAGGCCCACCTTGAATGGGCAGAGTCTAATCTCCATCTAATCAAAAAAGGGCACACACGCATTTTGTGGATTATATCTCCATGGAAACAATATAAACAGAATTCCACCATAAACAATATTGAATAAAGTTTTACAGAACATGGCTTTTCTGGGGGTACATAATATTTTCAAATTAGGACATTACACCCTCTGAACCCCTAAAATACATGTTCTTTCCATATACAAAATACATTCATCCCATCGCAATATTACAAAAGCCTTAAAAACCAATTCTGTAACAATATAAATGCAGTACAAAGTAAAAAACAGTACAAAATTTCATCGAAGTCAGTTACAGGCATGGTCTGTTCTAAGGCAAAAAAATTTCTGGCTGTTGAACTGTGAATCTCAGAACAAATTTTCTGCTGTCAATATAGAAAGAGGGACAGTCACAGTATACATGTTCCCATTGCCATAGGGTGAAATTGAAAGGAAAACAGGGTTCCCTGAACCCAAACATTCCCAAAAACATGCAGGGCAAATTCCATTGTATTTCAAAGTCTAAGAGTCATTTATCACTGGGGCTTTAGAAAGCAGCAGTTCCACCCTTTCCAAGGGCCTAAGCAATGTTCCTGCTCTCTGCAAAGGCTCATCGGGAAGACCACCTTTGGGGACCTCTGTTAAATCTGGGGCACATGTCCAACACTTCCAGAACAATTGGGTGGCATTCAGGCTCCCCCCACCCCCCAATCTCCAGTTTATGTGCTCCACCCTATCCAAGGCCTAAGGTGGCAAAACTCTTCCTGAGCAATGAAATGGAAGGCCCACTTTCTGCTTCCAGGACAAACTCACCCTCTGCCCATGTATGGGTGAGTCTGCCTTCCAGGGCAGAGATTTCCCTGGCTCCAGACCTAAGTTCAGCCTCTAAGTCATTTTTCCTTCAATTTGTCCTTTTTCTGTCCCTTTTAAACCAGAGTGGTTCTGTTCACACAGACCTTGCAAAAAATGTATTGATTTTCCTTGTAGCTCACAGGAATCAAAGCCTTCTTTGAAAGACTTCTTACAAATCCTTTCTAGATAACTCCATTTCCATTGGAATTTTTTTCCTGAAATGGCTGACTGCTTCCATGTTCATTAAATCCTCACTTGCCAAACAAAAAATATAGACTGATAGAAAGACAGGACCCATTTATATGCTATAGGCTACAGACTCACTTTAAACCCAAGGACAAAAATTGGATGCAAGTGAAAGGATGAAAAAAAATATTTCATGCAAACAGCAACCAGAAAAAAGCAGAGATATCTATACCAACATCAGACAAACTAGACTTGAAATCTAAAACAATTTAAAGAGATGAAAAGGATACTGTGTGTTAATAAAAGGGGCAATTTAGCAACAAAAAATAACAATCATAAATATTTATGCACCAAGCCAGAGTACCTTAAAATATAAGGTACTATTGGTGATGGCCCACCAATAACACTAAAGAAGAAGTAGACACCTCTACAATAATACTTGGAAACTTCAATTTCCCACTTTCATCAGTGGATAGAACATCTAGACAGAGGACCAATAAGGAAACAAAAATCTTGAATAATATCATAAATGAAATATATTTAACAAATATTTACAGAACCTTGAATCCAGCAACAGCAGGATGTATATTTTTCTGAAATGTTTATGGTTCATTCTCCAGAACAGACCACATGTTGGGTCACAAAGCAGGTATCAATGATTACAATAATTAAAATGATACAAAACAAGGTCTGAAGACCATTATGGAATGAAGTTGGAAATCAACAGATGGAAGACTGGAAGCTAAATAACACACTGTTCAACAACTAGTGGGTCAAGGAAGAAATTATAAGAGAAATAAGTAAATATCTCAAGGTGAATGAAAATGATAACACAACATATCACAACTTATGGGATGCAGTAAAGGCAGTGACGAGAAGGAAATTTATTGTCCTAAGCACCTATATTAAAAAAGAAGAAAGAGGAAAAGTTGAGGATTTAACTGATCACCTGGGGAAACTAGAGAAAGAATAGTAAAATAAACCAAACAAAACAGAAGGAATGGAGTAATAGAGATTAGAGCAGAACTAAGTGAAGCTGAGAACATCAAAACTATAGAGAATTGACAAAATCAAAAGTTGGTTCTTTGAGAAAGTCAATAAATATGATGGCCCTTTAGCTAAGCTGACAAAGAAAAAAAGAAAGAGGATGCAAATAAAATCATATACAGAGGAAAGACATAACTATTGACCCCAGAGAAATAAGGAGATAATGAGAGGATGTTATGAGCAACTACACACTAACAAACTGGACAACTTAGATGAAATGAACAACTTCCTAGAAAAGCATGAAAAGCCAACATTGATTCAAGAAGAAATAGAAGACCTCAACAAATTAATGATAAGTAAAAGATTGAATCAGTCATCAAAAACCTTCAGAAAGAAAAGTCCAGGACCTGATGGCTTCACATGTGAATTCTATCAAGCATTCCAGAAAGAATTAGTACAAATCTGCTCAAACTTCTCAAAAAAACTGAAGAGGAGGGAAAGCTACCTAACTCATTCTATGAAGCCAACATAATCCTAATGCCAAACCCAGACAAAGATTCAACATAGAAAGAAAAGTATAGACCAATATCCTTAATGAATATAGATGCAAAAATCCTAAACAAAATACTTACAAATCAAATCCAGCAGTATATTGAATTATACAGCAGGACCAAGTGTGTTTTATTCCAGATATACAAGGGTGCTTCAACACAAGAAAATTAATTATTGTAATACACCACATCAATAAATCAAAACGGAAGATCACATGATTATCTTGATTAATGAAGAAAAGGCATTTGACAAAATTCAGCATCTTTTCTTGATGAAAACATTTCAAAAAATAGGAATGGTAGGAAACTTCCTCAATATGATAAAGGGCACATATGAAAAGCCCACTAGCTACCATCATATTCAGTGGGGAAAGTCTATAAGGTTTCTGTCTAATATTGGGAACAAGACGGATGCCCACTGTCACCACTATCATTCAACATTGTACTGGAACTTCTAGCTAGAGCAATTAGGTAAGAAAAAGAAATAAAAAGCATCCAAAATTGGAAAGGAAGAAGTAAAACTTTCACTGTTTGCAGATGGCATGATCCTTTATTTAGAAAATCCAAAATCTACAGCAAAGAGATTAGAACTAATAAATGGGTACAGCAAAGATGTAGGATAGAGGATAAAAATGCAAAAAAATCAGTAGTGTTTCTATACACTATTACTGATCAATCTGAGGAGGAAGTCAAGAAAAGAATTCCACTTACAATAAGCAACTAAAGAATCAAATATTTAGTACTAAATTTAACCATGGACATAAAAGGCCTATACACAAAAAACTACAAAATATTACTAAAAGAAATTTTAAAAGACTTAAATGAATGGAAGTACATACCATGTTCATGGATTGGAAGACTAAATATCATTAAAATAAGATGTCAATTCTACCCAAATTGATTTTTAGATTCAATGTAAAGCCAATTAAAATCCCAACAACTTACTTTGAAAGGGCAACATTCCCCAAATAGCTAAAAGTATCTTGAGAAAAAAAACGAAATGAGAGTTCTCATACTATTTATCTTTATAGTATATTATAAACCTACAGGGGTCAAAAAAGTGTGGTAATGGCATAGAGATAGATATACTGACAAACGGAATAGAATAGAGTGTTCAATAATAGACCCTCTCATCTACAGACAATTGATTTTTGATGAGGCAGCCAAGTCCACTCAATTAAGAGAGAGAGCAGCCACTTTAACAAATGGTACTTGGAGAACTGGATATCCATATCCTAAAGAATGAAAGAGAACATCTATCTCACATCTTAAGCAAACGTTAACTCAAAATGGATCAAAGACCTAAACATTAGAGCTAATACTATGAAACTTTTAGAAGAAAGTTTAGGGAAATATCTTAAAGATCTTGTTTAGGAGGTGTTTTCCTAGAATCTACACTCAAAGCACAAGTAGTGAAAGAAGAAAATAAATAAATGGGATGTCCTCAAAATTGAATATTTTTTTGTGTAAAAGGACATTCTTCAGCAAAGTCAAAAGGCAATCTACTCAATGGGAGATGATATTTGGAAACCACCTATCAGATAAGGCTTTAATATCCAGAATGTAAAAAAGAGATCTTACAACTCAACATCAAAAAGATAAAAACCCAATTAAAAATGGGCAAAAGGTATGGATAGACACTTTTCTGAAGAGGAAATACAAATGGTTCAAAAGCTTATGAAAAGATGCTCAACTTCACTAACTATTAGGGAAATGCAAATCAAAACAACAATGAGATATCATCTCAGACCTACCAGAATGGACATTATCAGAAAAGCAGAAAACTGTAAGTGTTGGAGATGACATGGAGAAATACGTACACTTATCACTGTGGTGAAATGTAGAATGGTGCAGCCATACTGGAAGTCAGTTTGGTGGTTCTTCAGGAAGCTAAGTATAGAATTGCCATATAATCCAGCAATCCTATCATTAGGTATTTACTCAGAACAACAGAAACCAAGTACATGAACAGACATTAGCACACTGATGTTTATAGCAGCATTATTCACGACTGCGGAGAGATGGAAATAGCTGAAATTTCCAAATGATGAGTGGATAAACAAACTGTATCCATTTACATATAATGGAATAGTATATAGCTCTAAGACAGAATAAATTCATGAAGCATGCAACAACATGGATGAACCTTGAGGACATTATGTTGAATGAAATTAGCGAGAAACAAAAGTACAAATAATGTAAGTTTTCACTAATATGAACTAACTATAATGAGAAAACTTTGAGAGCTACAGTTGAGAATACAGATTATCAGGAGATAGAGGGTAGAGATTGGGCACTTGATGTTTAAGGATATAGGATGTTTAACAAGATTGATTGTAAAGCATAATATAATTTTAGTGAAAAAATCTGAGGGTGAGTATGATTGAAAGAGGAAGGCTGGAGGCATGTATGATACCAGGAGGAAAGGTAGAGGATAAAAACTTGGCATATATAACTTCACAAAACCTTGAGTGGACAATTATGGTGATTAAATATACAAATATAAGAAAATTTTTACATGAGTGAGGACAAATGAATGCCACCACTGCAAGGTGTTAAAAATGGGATGTTATATGGAAAAAAAAAACATAGTTAATCCAAACTAGGATCTAGAGTTAATAGCAACAATGTAATATTCTCTCTTTAAGTGTGACAAAAGCAATATAACAAAGCTAAATGTCTGTAAGAGGGGGATATAAGGAAGGGGTATGGGATTTTTGTTGTTGCTTCTCCTTTTTTTTTTCTCTTTGTCTTCTTTCTTTGCCAAAGAAATGAGACATTTCTCATGTAGATTGTGGTGGTGAATGCATAATCATGTGATTATACCAGAAACCATTGATTGTTTACTTAGGACTCTGTGGGATGTGAATAAAAAATAAACAGAAAGATAAAAGTGTGGAGAAAATGCAGAGAGAGATATGTACCTATTCACTCTTGGCTGGAAAGTAGAATGGTGCAGTCTCCCTGGAGCAGCATGGTGTTTCCACAGGAGTCTAAGTATAGGGCTGCCATAAGATCCTGCAAACCCATTAGGTATTTAATTGGAGGAACTAAATTTAGGGACACAAATAGGCATTTGCACACTTGTCTTTATGGTGGCATTACTAACAATTGCAAATGATGGAGGCAGTCTAAGAGTACACTGACTGATGAACAGAAAGGTAAACTGTGGTGTATACATATAATGGAATATTGAGCGGCTGAAGAAAGAGTGATGTTATGAGGCATGCAACTCAATGAATGAATGAAATTCATTGAGGATATTACATTGAAATAAGTCAGAAGTGAAAGGACAAATACTGTCTAGTCTCACTAGTATGAGCTAATTATAATGAAGAAACTCTGAGAAGTAAATTTGAGAGCATAGGTGATCTGGAGAGAGGAAGTGGGTAGGAATCAGGCAATCGATGATTAAAGAGTACAGACTGTTCAATAAGGCACATTGTAAAGGTTCTAAGGTTGTAAGCTCCTACAGAAGTCAGATCTATTCCTGAGCTTTCACGATCATTTCTAAATTCTGAGATGCTGTGCTCTTTGTGTTTAACCTGGTAGTTCCCTGGAACTTTTATGTTTGTGTGACATCTGAGACTGAGAGTTAGAATTCCGCAGCTCTTAAAGTCAGCATTACTCCATATAGTAACTGTTAAAGAAGCTGAAAAAGAGATCAGACTTCAATGAGAGAGATGAATGAAGCAGATCTGGTTAGGATTAAGGTAAATTAGAAAAAGAGTAAAGGATGATTTTGTCTGTATTTTAAAACTCCAACTTTTGTGTGAGACCAAAGGAAGACATGTCTGTTTTGTCTAAAATTAAAGTTTTCTGCAGCAAACTACCTAATTCACCTTCTCTGGTCAGTATGTTTAAACAACCTAGCAATGTGGAATCTAGAATAAGGAATGAGCTCTTATCACTCTGTACAGATTAATGTAATAATGTAATATAATACTCATTCTTGAGCATTTAGGACAGAAAATTAAAAAAAAATATTTGCAAAGTCCCCTTGAGAGGCTGGGGAAAAAATGTGAAACTATTAAATTTCCCCATAAGGAAAATTCCTGATATTCTCTCAAACACCAAGGACTCCCAATTTAATAAGCCAGGCCCATGAGGCTTGCCCATGGGGAACTTATTTCTCATTGGTGAAGCTTAGCTTACTTATAATTATGCCTGAGCCACCCCCAGAGAACCTCTTTTGTTTTACTCGTGGTCTCTCTCTTTTAGCCAAACTCTACACATAAACTCAGTACCCTGCCCTCTACATAGGACATGACTCCAGGGATGATCCTGGTCCTGGCATCGTGGGATTGATGATACCTTCTTGACCAAAAGAGGGAAAAGAAATGAAAAACAAAACCGTTTCAGTACCTGAAAGATTTCAAATCGAGCAGAAAGGTCATTCTGGAGGTTCCTCTTATGCAAGCTTCAGCCAGATATTACAAATTGCCACAGTAGCCCAAGCCCCAACTGACAGTATTCCTGAAAACCCTAATGAATGCCCTGGCCTCTATAAAATTTCATATGACTCTATAAAATATTTACCTATTAAGTTTATTTTAAAAGAAACTTGAAATGGCTCTTATGCCAGATAAGTCCTGATGTTCTTACAGTCTGAGAACATCAACCAGTTTCATTCCTCTACCTCATAAAGTTGGGACACCTTTTCCAGTAAGAAGCTAAAATGGCCATTGCCCAGATATCCCTGATGATTGAGAGAATGATCAAATAAGGAGGAGGGTTAACTGAGAAATTAGGATTTAACAAATGATTTTGACTACTGAATCATTATATGGATATTTCTTTTTAGTTTCTAATATATCACAGTGAACTGAAGATAATACCTGAAATTATAGAACTGTAATCCAATAGCCTTGATCTTTGATAATAACTGGATAACAATGTAGCTTTTATCATGTGACCATGTGATTGTTAAAACTATATGACTGACACTCCTTCATCTAGTGTATGGGTGAATAAGTAATAAATAAAAACATGCATAAAAATGAAATATTTAATTGCTAACCACCCAGAATGCCCTCACACTGCCATAAACATTCTTACCAACCTGATTTTTCACGCTTTAATTCAATTTTGCAGTTCTTGAGCTTTATAATATAGTGGCGTGTGTATGTGCTTATATGTGGCTTCTTTCACTGAATATTATGTTTGTGAAATTCATCATATTGTTTCATGCAGCTGTAATGTTTTAATTTTCATTGATATATAATTTCCATTATATGATATATGACAATTTATTTGTTCATTCTATCAGTGAAGGACATTTGAGTTATTTATGATCTTCATTTTTTTATAGTCTGTTTTATCCCTAAATTGTAATCTCAATGAGAATAAGGATCTCTAACTGTATTATTAACACCAAAAACTTAGAACAGTGACTACTAGATGGTAAATAAATCAATAAATATTTGTTGAATTGAAATGAGTTGTCTTAAAAATTGGACTGAGATTCTGATGAACTATTTTGAAGTGAAATGTTGAAAAAAAAACAAATATCATTATTTTGTTACTTTTAAAATTTTCTTTATCTATTACTATTACTTGTGTGGTATTTATAGGCACCTGAGAGATAAAATCATGATGTGGCATTTATGTGAAATATTCTATCACTATGGAGTAGCAATTAGAGAAATAAAGCACAAACAAATTTTGATTACCTATGTATATCACACATAAGTGATAGATTTGGCAATAATTATCAGAAAAGTCTGAAATTAAACCTGTATAAATAAGATTAAAGTATTAAATGTTAATAATACCATTCCTCATATAATGTTTTGAGTTTTAAAATATCTAGGCAGCATCATACTCCAATAGTCAAATGACAAAAACATTCTCTTTGTCTAGCTATGGAAAACAAATGTCATATTCACGAAACATTTAAATTTGTGAATTTAACTTCTCTTGGATCTTTTCCTATTGAAAGGCTTTGATAGCATCCAATTGAGGTGAATTTTCAAATTATTAACAGTTTGCATGACACACATTTAATTAACTGAACTAATAATGAACAGCAGCATTTACAAGGGCTACCCAATTCATTTACTATGTAATAATATTCTGGTTAACACTTAAAAGTGGCCAGTCATTATCAATGTACCATTGGGTATTGTGTTAACATTAATTGGATCAAATTAATGTAGTGTTACTTTTATCTTAATCATGCATTAATGAATGCTTAATCATTTCAAAATATTGCCATGACATATTATCAAAATATCAACTGCTGACTTTATGTTTAGCACAAAAAGCTTCATTTGATACCCATGTTAATAAGAACTTAATTTTTTTTATTACAAGTATAGTCAGAGTCTGATATTAAAAAGCCTTTTTAAGATTATTTAAATGCATAACAGGACCACCTTCAAAGTTGTACTTGTGAGGAATAATAATATACTTAAAGCTATGGAAATTCTTTTTTCACACTCCACTATTAGCCAGTAGATCAGTTCATTTCTATTAAGAGACAGAAATATGACTTCATATTAATGATGGAATCAAAACAGATGGAGCTATCTAATGGTTCAGGCAGGAAATTGGAGTAGGAATTATAGCATCTTACCCTTATATCTACCACTGATTCACTGAATGACCTTGGGCAAATTACTTAAGCTGCCAGGTCAAATTTTCTAAGTGTATGTCTTCTTTTTTTATGTCCAGAGTTCATATTAACAGAAAAGGAAGCTCTAGAGAGATAGAAAAAGGAAATGATATAATATAGAGTAGAGGAAAAAGCCTTTGGCATGAAAGAGATTAAGTGGCTTACCTAAAGTCTCACTGCTAGCACGCAGACTCCCTGGGATTCAAATTCAAGCATATGTATCACTGGGCCTCAATTTCCAAGCCTATGATATCAGTATAACAGTATGACCCTCAATATTCATTATGACAGTATGAGCTTAGAATTCCCATGGCAAATTTCAGGTACCTAAAAAACACACTTTTTCAATCTCTTTTTTAATATCAAGTGCTTTAAATAGTTCTTAGATTTATGTGTTCATTTAATCTAGACTCTACTGTTATAATTCTAGTGCTTAATAATTCCTCATTTAGGAGCTCTTATTAATATAAAAATGGTTTTCACTGACTCCATTGTTTTCCCTCATCTATTTCATCCTTCATGCTTTCTAGTACATATAGATGATATATAAGACAATAGAAATGGCAGCAAAGTGTGTAGAAAGCAAGGGGGCTATGACAGAGCTTTTATCAACCTTAATTTTTACCAGTCACATAAGAGAAGAGTTTGAAAAGGAGAGCAAACCATCCCATCCCTCTCATCTATTCTCTTTGAGACCCAGTTCAATAAATTAACACAGTACACTGATTTGGCCAATTAAGTATTATTTGACTATATCCTCAAGTTTCCATCCAAAATGACATTTCTCTAATTCAGGCTTGTATTATTCCCAGGGGACTTTTGACTAGTCCCCTTGTGTTTCATGTTTCCTCCTCAGCTTTATTCTCCATAGCATCTATATGTAATGCCTCTTAATGTCTAAGCCAGTGCCTTTTAACATCACTTTTCATTTAGTTTATTAATTTCAAACACGTCTGAATTCCTAATCTCCTGACCACATGTAATATTCATAGATCTGTGCTTACATTGTCTCTGCGGTGTAATGACCACCCCTTTCCATGGCTAATATCCCCCTATAAAACTGGACTTGGGCTACACCTCCAGAAAGTCTTTCTTTGTGCTCTGTTCATACTCCCCTCCTCCCCCATCATTAGTGAACCACTTCAATGCCCGCATGGCACACTGTATAATCACTGCCATTATATGAATCACAACATTTTATATTCATGGGTTTATCCTCTATTGCCTCTGTCAAATTTTGTTCCTTTAGGGATGATGCTTTATATAACTTGTTGAGATTTATCTTCACACATGCTATGATACATTAAGCACTAAATTCTCTTTATTCTTATGTCTTACAAAGCCTGAAAAGACATTCTGTCACAGACATTTTCTTTAAAATTCCACAAATTTTGTGATTAATTAAACATACACTTGGGCATCAGATGCTAAGCAGAATATGTATATTTTTCCTTGCTTTAGGTGCTGATGAGTTCCTTCTTCTTTATTTTCCCTTACATCTTTCTTTCTGCCCTGTCTATAAGCTCTGGCTCCTAACTGCCCTTATTTCTGAATAAATCCAGAGAGGACCAATAACTTTTCATGCGACAAGCCTGTACTTGATTCCATCCTTGATGGTCAGCAGCAACCTTTACTTTATCCTAAGTAGATCCTCTTAATAATACAGAAGACACTTTGTGCTACTGTTAATCACCATTCAATATTATATTAAGCACATACACACACGCACAAACACACATATACAGAGGAATATATTCATGAATACCCTGTGTAGCAGAGGTTAAGCTAGGAAGAGGTGGAGGGGGAAGGAAGAAAGTGATTACACTGTTCTGTCACATAAATTAATGATGACTAAATGAATAACTACATATTGATATTCAACTATTTCATAAATGCCTACTAGCTTAGTTTGTAAGCATTATATACAATATATAACTTTTCATACAAATATATGGCTTTTAAAATATTATGGCATTTCAATGCCAAAATTTCTAACCTTTCTAAAAAATTTCATTTAGAGAACAGAACAACTGCATGTGTCTTCTAAATTTCTTCCATGTAACTAATAAAAGTGCTGCCAGTGTTAGTTCCAAACTCAAAGAATTATTCCTTTGTGGAATAGTAGTACAGCATAAAATATATAAATATGCATACACATTTCAATTCCAACATATTTATGTTATGTAAAAACTCCAGTTCTAAAAAAGTGTATAGGAAACTTTCAATTTCAACATCTATATGTAAGAACTTAGAAGTTCTCATCTCCCATGCTCAAAACAACAAAAAGAAGAACAAACTGAAAATCAACAACTTTTCTTGGATCCATAGGAGAACTTGAGACAAACTTGAGTTTGTCTTGAGACTAAACTGCTATCCTGCAATTTGCACAGACAGGAGAATACAGGGAGTCACAGCTAAAGTCTGCTTACCTGGAACAAAAGCTGCTAGAGCCATAAACTGATAGGAACAAACAATGATAATTTTGATGAATTCCTGGGAGCCAAGTGTGGAATGCTGTAAGAGTGAAAAACTCTTGGGGGCCACAGATTTGGGAGGGTGCACACTTTTGTAGATTTACCTGGGGAACTCCAACAGTTTCTTACGTGAAGATTAAAAAAGATCCTTCCTGCTTGTGGCAGTGGGAGGGGAAGAGTAAATTCCAGTGCCTTCACCATAGCATAGGTCTACTCTCCAGAGGAAAAGGAGCCTCATTCCTCTTTAGAAAGAGCATTTCTCCCACTGTAGCCCCTTTTGACTTTCCTGCCTCACTTAACAGGAGTCCACTAAATGACTGTAACTTAATCATAAAAGTAGAGAACACTTCTACTCCCTCAACCCTTAGCACGACACCAACGGTGAATTATGACCAAAAGACCTGCAACGCCCTCTGAGGAAGAGTCCTTACTGAAACCCAAAGTCAACAGGGGAAGGAAGGAGAAAGACACTAGAGGAATTCAAAGCTTCACTTACCTACAGCTTTACTAAACACAGTCAAAATTCTTGCCAAGCTCAGCATAAAACTTCACACGAAAGGCCCATTTATCACATTTTCCATAATCTGAGATGGAAAATTCCAAGGCAGCCTAAAAGATGAGAATAAAGAGCATCTGATGAGACAAAGCACCTATCAGAATCAGACTCAGACGTGACACAGATGTTGGAATGATCAAACAAGGAGTTTAAAATAATTGATTAATATGTTAAGGGCTTAAAGGGAAAAAGTAGACAATATGCAAGGACAAAGGGAAATGTAAACAGAGAGGTAAAAACTCAAAAATGGAATTAAAGTAAAATACTAGAAATCAAGAATTCTGTAATGTAAATGAAGAATTTCTTTGATGGGTTCATAAGTAGACTGGACATGGCCCCCCAAAATCAGTAAGCTTGAAGATAGGCAAATAGAAACTTCCCAAACTGAAAGGCAAAGGGAAATAATAATGAAGAGAATATCAGAACAGAACATCCAAAAACTGTTGAACTATTTTAAGAGATGAAGCACACATGTAATTGAAATACCAGGGGAAAAGAAAAAGAGATGAGCAGAAGCAATATTTGAAGGGATGATGGCTGAGAACTTTCTGAAATTAATGGCAGACACCAAGCCACAGATCCAGGAAGTTCAGAGAACACTAAGCAAGATAAATAAACAAAAGTATACCTAGACATATTATATTCAAATTGCAGATAAACAAACACAAAGAGAAACTCCTGAAAGAAGCCAGAGAGGTGGCAGAGATGGAGGTAGATAGAAAAGGCAAAAGGGAGGAACACATTAACTGTAAATGAGCAAGGATAGAAATGACAGCAGACTTCTCATCAGAAACCATGCAAGAGAGAAGAAACTTCAGGGAAATATTTAAAGTATTTAATTTTTTAAAAAACCATAATCCAGAATTCTATATCTAGTAAAATTATCCTTCAAAAGTGAAAGAGAAACGGTGGGCCATGGTGGCTCAGCAGGCAAGAATGCTCGCCTGCTATGCCAGAGCACCCGGGTTTGATTCCCGGTACCTGCCCATGTGAAAAAAAAAAAGTGAAAGAGAAAAAAAAGTCTCTCAGACAAACAAAAACTTACCAGACCTGTTCTGTAAGGAATGTTAAATGTTCTCCACAGAAGGGGCAGTGAGACAGTGGCTCAGTGGCAAAGTTTTCGCTTGCCATGCCAGAGACCCGGGTTTGAGTCCCTGTTCCTGTCCATGCCCAAAAAAATAAAAGTTATTTAGAGAGAAGGGCAATGATGCAGTTAAGAAATTGTAACCTACACAAAGAAATGAAGGGTGTTGGTGAAGAAATAAACAAAGACCATATCTTATATGAACTACTGAATATGACTTCTCAATTAATAAAGGGCACATGGCAAGAGTCACTACAGAGTAAGACAGCAGCATGCATTTCTTTCCTCTCCAAGGATTGTGTCCAATAACACTTAGCATTGCATATAGTCATCGGCACATACTGATATATTGCTAAGATGTGGTTCCTGCCATTGCAGCGGGGTTATATGAAATATAGGAAATGCACATATCAATAAAATATAGAGTTTAAGGAAACCCATAAACAATATAAGATTTCATAGGCTGCAAACACAGGAAATAGTATATGAAAGAGTTGTTAGAAAACAGGAGTAATTGGGTAAAGTATTTAAAGGAACTGAGAATGTCTATGATCAATTTAAGAATTTAAGAGATAAAGCAAGAGTGATGAATAAATGACAAATAGCAAACTAGGAAGAGCTAGGTTATCACATTTTAAAAATAGTTTGTGAATCTACTCTGTTTCGCCCTTCCCACTCAAATTCTTCCCACATAATTTTTGTGAAACAGTATTTTCCAAAATATTTATTAACTGCCTTTTAGTTATGAAAAGAGCAGATGAGATAAATAGCTAACATTGAGTTGTTGGTTTCCATGTTAAACTGTAGAGGTATAGTATTTTCCAGGTTTTTGTCTGTTTCAAAATTATTTCTATTTAAATACAAAAAGAGACAAGGACTCAGCTGTTGAATATTTTGCTAAAAGTCTCACAGCTTGGAATAGAAAACTTAGGACTTAAACCATAGTCTGAATAAAGGCAGCACCCATTCTTTTTCTACCACAATACAAAATCAGATCACGAAAAATGAATTGAGACCAATTTTTTTCACAGTAAGTGGTCTTTGATGAGTTATTTCATCTCACTTAGTTCCTCACAGTAAAGCACATTTCTAGTGTGGGTGAGTTATAAGAGTCTTCAAAGAGATCAAAGACCTGTATTTGGCTCATAACTATACATGTTCCCAACATTTAAAGAACATTTTGAAACCTAGTGTGATTCCTCTATTCTATCAGATGTTATCCAATCTGCGGGCAACAGCAAATTAACTGACTAAACAGTCTCTAAAATAATAATCATTAAAATATCAAATAGTACTATTCTCAGCATGAAATTAAGATTGTTTATTCCTTCAGTAAGTACTACAATGTTGCATACTTGTGCATTGTTTTATATATTAAAGTTGTTGATAAGTCAAAAACATACTAAAATAGACACCCATTATATGTTCCAATATGTTATACTTATTTTAACAAAGAAATTTCTATCATTTGAATGGTGCCTTGGATCTATTGTGGTGAGTGAAATGTACAAGGAGATGAGGTACAATGTTGTGGTGTACTAGAGAGGTGAGCAATCAAGCTCAAACTTGTCTTCTTTTTAGGATTATTGGGCCTTCTGCTAAATGGCCAGCAGAAGAGAAGTCCAGGTCTTCATTCACCCATTGTCTTCAAGAGGATGTGTGCTAGGTCCAGATATGCTGTGTGAGTTGGCATTCCACATGTGTGACACTTCTCCCTTTTCTTATATTTTATAGGACAAATTGAAAGAAACCTTGGTAGTGGGGAATAAACCATCATATAGATGCCAAGCAGTGTGTACTGCAATGTCAGCTGTTTATAGGATTTGTCTGAGAATACCAGCCAACCAACTCTGGAGTTCCTAGCAGCCTATGGAGAATTAGTTGGGTAAATATCATTTGAATGGTGCCTTGCATTTGAAAGAAAGTTCTTCTTCCTCAAGAAGAGGGGAGCTTCTGGCCCCAGCGGTCCGCTTGTACAACCAACTCAGAGTGACTTCTGAAGAGCATCGTTGGGCCGCTTTGTATGTTGAACCCCAGGGGAATATTACTAAAATACACAGAACTTTCTCTGCCAAAGGTGAGCAACAAAAGAGCAATCTTGCCACAGCACGTGGAATTCCATGTCCCCAATCCACTTGCACATGCAATGTACTTAATTCGCAGCCATGCACACACATTCATAAACACACACTTATTAAGGAAGAACATATGCAAAAGGAAAAGTTCTCATCTTAATTTAGAAAAAGAAAAACAATATAATCCAAATAAAGTTAAGAAGATATAATTAATAAAATAACTGAAATTAATAAAGTAGAAAATAAAAAATAGCAGAGATAAAAAAATTAAATGCAGAAGCATGTTCTTTAAAAAAGAATGAAAATAGATAAATCCTTCATTAAATGGAAAAAATAGAGTAAAATTGAGAAAATTAGAAAAGAAAAAATAGGATAAACTAAAATGAGGAGAAATTAAAGAAATGTAAAAAAAATAATAAACAAAAAAAGAAAAGAAAGAAAGAAAACCTATAGAAATGAATACTTTTCTATCCAAATACAAATTGTGAATTTGTCCTTAAGAAATGGAAAATCACGATATTAGAATTGTTACAGAAAATATTGGTAAGGTGACTGAAGTTAAAAAACATAACAAACTTGTTCACAGCTAAATTCTATCTACCTTTTTAAGAACATCATACTTTAATGCTATCTAAATTTTATTTAAAATATATAGTCATATATATATATATATGCTTGGAAAATTTCCCAATTTATTATATGAAGCCAACATAACATGCAATTATTTCAGGAGACTAAATAGTCATTTAAAAAATTCAAATGGCATTTTTAATAAAATTTTAATAAAAGATCTAAACTAGCACATATGTTAAGCTTTCTAAATGTAAGAAAGACTTTTTAACAAAACTGAACAGTAAATACCATCTTAAATAGAGAAGCACTGAGATAATTTTAATTTAAAAAAAATTTTAAAAAACCTGTATGTCTCATCACCATTGTTATTACTTATAGCCAATGCTATAAGTAAAGCAAAGAAATAATTGGAACAAACATTGGAAAAGAAAAAGAACTGTCTTTATTTGCTAATGATATAAATGTTATGCCTTGAAAGGCCAAAGATACCACTTTTAAAACAGTAAAGGTAATAATAGAATTTTTTAACATTCAGAACCCAGAAATACAAATGGTAGATAATATCCAACCTAAAATAGAAAAAAAAAATTACATACATTACTAGGCACAATCTTTTAAAAAAGCACATCTGTATGAAGAAAACTATATTTCGAATACTTAAAAACATGACATTAGCCAAATAAATGTCAGATAAAGAAAATATTAAAATATAAACTCAAATATTATTTATCTTTCCAAAATCTTAAAGATAACAAATGATCAATATAGAGATATAAAATAAAGGGTTGATATATTTGATTACATAACAAATTATAAACGGTGATAATACCAATTACAGGCTGGAATGAAAGGCAAAGGACATTCTTATATATTACTGGTGGGAATGACCATTATTATGGGCTTCTGGAAAAATATCTTTCAATGTATGTTTAAAAGTAATTGTTCATATGCCCTTCAACTTAGAGATCATTTCTGGAGTTAAAAATCACCCATTGGTAAAAATCATAAGTTTAAGAGTGTTTATTTATGAAAACAAAGCAAACAATTGGAACCAAGTATATTTATAGGGAAATGGTTGAATAAATTATGGTTTATCTAGCCCGTGGACTATTATACTAGTCATTAAAATATTCCACTAGAGTGGTATTCGTTTTCTTGGTGAGATATGTATTCGATGTTATGGATTAAGGAAAGAAAGATGCAGATAAATCAGAATAATGCAATCTGTTTTTGTAAAACAGTGACAAAACTTCTCTCCCCATCGCCAACAAATATGGGTGTGAATGTGTGTATGTGTATAACTATAATGTTGGAGAAAGGGGAACCCAAAAAAAAGGAAACAAAAACTGCCTTCTCCCCCTGAAAAACTAGTTTTCTGAAATATGATATCCATACATGCATGTAAAATATGCATACAGCGTGTTTTTTTAGTTTATGTATGTGTGCGTGTGCTTGGATTGTATTACCAATATCCTCTTATAACTTTTGAGATTATATATTATATTTATTTTCTATTCCTAATCTGTCACCTTCTTGGTTTCTTGTGGAAAATGCTTTCTATGTATTGCCTTCCTCTCACAGTGGTTCTACCCTATGCAGGTATCTAATTTTCTTGACCTCGGGACGCCATTTTCCCTGAAAGAAGTAATGGCCCTATCTGCTAATGTGCATTTTGAGAGAGGCCAAAATCTGGGTCCTGCCTGTGGCTCTCTTGGTGACTTAAAGGAGAAATGAGCCTTGGCACCGAGAAGCAAGCATCCGAGAGCTCCTGACACAAATCCAGGGTGTTGCCCCTCCACCAGGCAACATCTCTCTTCAGAGTTATTTAAAACTCTCTAAAAGGAGCAACGTTGGTGGGAGAAAATGACTGTTAGTAGTAATCCATCATCTCTGAAGGGCTGAGGAGAACGTTTAGAGGGGAGCACGTGCCAAGCAGCTCAACCGGCATTTTCTTTCATCATCTCATTCCAGCAGGATTTAAGATGCCATAGTATCATCCCATGGATACCTGATGGGTTCCTGGGAATAGTGACCCTTCGAGGGCCACAAGATGAGACAAGGACAGAACACAAAATCTCTCCCTCAGCCTTATTTCCCACGGCTGTATCCTTCTCCTTCCCCACCCCCGCCCCGTCCCCCTTATGTACAAACCAGTTTCTGACAATCTGGAGTTTTCACAGGAGTTTGTCAGGTTTTTGTTTTGTTTTGTTTGATACGTCCCTTGAACCTTACTTCCTCCCCTGTGGTGGTATTTTATTTCCTGAGGTTGCCTTTGTTTCCTTTTTAAATGGAAAATGCTGTGAAACATTTCTGATTATGAACCTCCATTCTTTTAATAACCAGCCTTAAGTGTTTAGAATGATAATATAATTGGGGAATATAGACTATGTCTTGGTATTTATCTTAAAAAAATCAAACATATAAATCTCCTCAATCAGTTTTACTTGTGGATGTGTATGTTTGAGTGTGGGCGGTTATTCTGGCATTTTCCACAAGGGTATAGCAATATTGACAGGTTGTTGTTTGAAGTGGCTTTTGTTTAACTTTTCTTGGGTTTTGCATTTCTAGCATTTTCCGTTGGCTTGTCCCATGCTGATGCTTTGCATTGTAGCTAGCTCCAGCTTTTTACTCTGAACTGCCCAACTGATGTGCTTCCCGCTGATATTACTCTATTGTTAGAAATCTAGCATTAGCTCTCCTACCCACTGGAGAACTGGCCTTTGGCTACACTGTCTGTAGGAAGGCGGAGCGCCCCTGCCTTTTGCATTTGTGTGTGATGGAGTCCATTAGACTCAAGTCTTTATGAAATCCTCTGAGGTTGGCTGAATGTTGCAGTCAGACTTTAAATAAAACAAATTTATTGACTTAGTGGAGAGCTTTATTGCCTGAATCATTGTTGGACTGCCCTTGAACACTTTTATTTGTTAATGCATTTATTCGCTTTTACTCTTTACATGCTGTTGATTCCAGAACATTTTATTGTCTGTGAATATTATATTTGATAACCTCGTGTTCTCACTTGTGAAACTTTCTCTATATTGTATTTAATTGGAATGGTGCTTGCTGAGTGTTGTGTATATGTGTGTGTGTAAGGCGTACGTGTGTGTGTAAAGGCATGGATGCTTTTCTGCTTTACGTGCAGTTTAGAAACTCACCTCAGATTTTTTTAATTAACGAAAGAACTTCCATTTGAAATTTTCTGGAAAACATTTTAAATATGTTGCTTCAATGTAGAATCATATGTATTTAAAAATATTTAGAAATTTTTATAATAAAGGCAGAGAAGCAATAAGAACATGGTAATTATATTATTTAGCTAGAGGCTTCTAAATTTCAGACAGAGATACTTGAAGGGGAGAAATGTAAAAACTTGTAAATTGGTATGCCACATGACTACATTGATTTAATAATGTTTATACAATAATTTGGGGATGGTGGTGGAATTGGTCTTTGGAAACATGATTTTACAGACTTTTATTAAAATTATTCATTGTGAGTCTCTAAAAGTTTTCACGTCTGAAATTTCATTACCCCTTGATGCAACCATATGTGCACATCTATATATTTATTTGCATGTGTCATGTATTTTCTATGTACATAGAGACAAATTGTATTTCTATGTAGATGGTGACTTTTAGAAACATTAAATACAGATTTCAAGGATCTTCTAAGATAACAGCTGTTGTCTATATCACAATCAAAACATACAATCCAGGAGAGAAAATAAAATAAACTAAATCTAGTTGTACAGAAAAATTCACTGTACTACATGAAAACTGTTTCTGTATAGATAGGGAAAGGTTATGTGCCAGCAGACCCAACTCTGATCCCATAAAGAGTCGGGTAGAGACTGCACAGAAAAGAGAAAGTTATCAGAACCCTATGGGTGTTCAGAAAGAGAGAGTTTCAGCTTACATGGGAAATAGAACAGATCTGAGACCTGATGAATTTGAACCTTGGATACTGACTGGAGAATTCAATGAAGGAGCTAGAGATGCTTTTGAGCATGCAGAGGCTGATATATATAATAATTCAATTAATTATAACATTGTCACAAAAAAGTTCTTTCTATGTTGAATTGTATCATTCACTAATTTTGTCCTTGAATTTTCACATAATTGTGTATAATTCAATTTCTTAAAATAAGACTTTGACTGAAGACAGTCAAACAATAACAGAACATTATCTTCTTGGTTTATGAAGAGGTTTCCATTTCATTCTTCATCATCTTTTTCACTTCTATATGTATTCTCTCCTCTGTTATGCTTGCTTGTCATGATTTTTATTCTCTATAGGAACAGCAGGGCTTTCATTAATAAACAGAAACTCAAGCAAAGTATTTAAAGTGCAGAGCAAAAGGAGAAAGTTATTTTTTCTTATTCTGAATTCTCTGAATAAAAAGTAATAAATTATTTTCAAGGGAATGAAAAGTGGTCATGAGAATTTAGGGATATAAATTCCTGAGGACTGACTATTAGTTAAATAAAATGTATGCTTTCAATTTCAAAATGTCTTCCTCTTACTTTTCAGGAAATTGATTACTTTCCTGTTAGAAAACAGTTGCCATGTAACACAGTAGCTTATAAGAATTGTCCTTTCAGCCATGTTTTTTTCTTTTAAGCTAAAATATTACCACTTTTCTATGAATATTTTCATATTTCCTTTTCCTCATTTGTTTAAATGTGTTTTGAGAGGAAGAACACCAGATTGGGAATTCTGGGGTCAGGCTCTTAGTTCTGGATCTAAAACATATTACTAATTACTAGAGATTAAGGCATTTCATTTCTCTGGTCTTGTTTATATCAGACAGACTCTGACAGGAGAAAATTGCTGAAATGGTATGTATTGTGAAAAGTGGGGCTCTAGTAAAAATAATTCAACGATTTCAAAGGAATTTTATTTTAATTTAATGAAAATGATTTGACTAATCTTTTAAACTGCTAAATATCAAGTGTTTGAATAAAATTTGTTAAGGGAAAACTTTCTTTTGCTTATTTCTGTGTGTATTTTGTAGTTCATTCATACTTGAAAATTTAAACTAGTCTTGAAAACTGACTGTAATGGGTGTTGGGAATGAAAGGCATTATTTATTATTAATATTTTGAAAAAAGACAAAATATATAATGAATAATCAGTTATATCAATAATAGAAAAATTTTACCTTTAATATACTACAATTATTGAGCTATGAAATTTATTCAGTTCATTTTCTTATACATTTAATTTATTGGGATAATATAAAATAAAAATAAATCCTTATCTTTTTTAGTTTAGGAATTACTGAAATGAAACTTTCTGCCATTTAATTATATCTTTCAAAGGACTATAATCTCTTAATCATGGTGAGCTTCCCTTTTATCCTAGTAATTGGCATTCATGCACATTGCATTTATATTACACTTTTCATGTCAGAAATTAAGGCTGACTGCAGAATTCGAGCCTTTTCAAAAAGAAAGCTTCTGCTCTTTTAGTTTATGATACATGAATCACATTGAATATCCCATCAAATATCACCCTTTGATGAGAATCTACATACTGATGCTTTCTCTATTTTTGTGTGTTATCTTGGCCTTTTCATTTATTTTGAATACATTGTGTTTGTCCATTTTATGCTGCTTAAAAAGAAGCTTTGCAAGTCAGTGAAGAGGGCATCATACTCTTCAATGACAGAGAAACTATCTCTATACAACTTATGTTGACATGTTATTAATATATTCAAATTAGATTACAAACCTTCTCTGAAAAGGAGTTTGTAATAGAAAGATTTATGGATATTATAGACAGAACATGCTGGAAAATGGGGCATGGGTAGGTACTTTGTATAAAACTACCTCATGAAAACCCATAAATTCTGTTATATTTTAAAATTCTGAGGAGGAAATAAGCTCAGGGATTTTAGGTAATTTGCCTAACTGCTATTCTACATGACAAACATAATTTTATACCCATTCTATTGAAGCTTCAAGGATTGTACAAAAATCCCTTCACAGCTTTACAGATACAAGGAAGATAATTAAGATACAAAGTAACAGATAGAGCTGCTGGGTCATTAGAAGGGGCCCTTCCGCCTGAAAGCTCACAAGGTAATAGAGATGCGGTTGAAAGGAAATGGGGCACAAGAAAATAAATAAATGGAGTCACAGAGCACTTCAAGAATTCAGAAACTCAAAGCACCTTTTTATCTTAGAAATAAAGGATCCAGACTATACAATAGAAATACCCAATCTATTTGCTATTTCTATCTAACTTTACTCTCTCAGAGGAACTAGTTTCAAACTTCTTATGTATCTCAATTTCCTCATCTATAAAATGAGGATAATATATGCCTACATATTAAGTTTTGTTGCCTGTGAAGATTAAATGAGAGGATGCATATTAGGTGCCTAACTCAGTTACTGGAAAAAGGAATATAGACAAAATTATTATGATCAAGATACCTTTGAGGATTGCTACAGGCTTAATGTCAAACCAAGTATTCAGATACTGACATTGCTGCTTAAATTTCCCTCCTTTCTATGTTCAGGATTTACCAAGCTAAAATTGAATAAAGTTATAAAGCATTGGGGTTTATTCGCCAAAGTGAAATTCACATAAAAAGCAATATTTTATTGTTTGGTCTTAACAAAATTTCAAGTGAGTGTGTAGCTAATTCATTCTATACAAAATTAGAGTCACCAATCAATTCCAAATCTTTGGAATAATTCAATCCTTTTTTTAATAATTAAAATTTTATTTTATTTTTAAAAGTATTTTCATTTGAAAAAGGACTGTCATTAACGATATTTTCCTTGTAATAAATTAAATTATATGAACCAAGGTTAAATCCCATTTCATTTTGCTCCTTTTCCTTTCCTCAGGGAGTATCCATCATTAACCAGGTGGAATGCTTCCTTTCAATATTTTTGCTGTGCATTTAAGTTTTATATGTATGTGGTTGGGTTTCTCTACATAAAGGATATAATGCTGCTTGAAGTATTCTGCTATTTGCTCACTTAACAACATGTTTCAGGAATATATTTTTGTATATACAGATCTGCCTTCCTTGAAATTGCTCCACAATGCCTAACACACAATATATCTTTGATGTGTAGACTAAGTGTGATAGGACTTTCCAGCTGTCCCCAAAATGTGCAATCCAATTTAAAGTTATAGCCAAAAATGTAAGCATGCATTTTTAATGTGTATGTTTGGACTTTGATAAATCAGTCTCAGATATCCTCTTCTGTCCTTGAGTATTTCTCCATAAACTGAGATTTGGAGGCTTGGGGTCCCGGAAAGGGTGTGGCTCTTGTGAAATCAAAAGATAGGGAAGAATTAGATTTTCTGGGCAGAACTTGATGTGCTTCCTGTGGTCTCTGGAGCACTACCTGGATGTTCTTATCCCTGGAGATACTCATCACTGAAATCTGAGGAATGGATAAATAGTAATTGCTTTCTCTCTCCTTTATCAAAATCTATGTCCACTCATCAATGAAACCCTAGGTGTCTGCCCCTTTGTTTTAATTTGCTAATGCTACTGAAGTATAATATACCAGAAATTGGTTGGCTTTTATAAAGGGGATCTATTAAGTGACAAATGTACATTTCTAAGGCCATAAAAATGTCCACACTAAGACATCCAGAGAAAGATACCTTGACTCGAGAAAGGCCAATATCTGTCACATAGGAAGGTATATGGCTGGCGTCTGCATCCTCTCTCAAGTTCTGGTTTCAAATGGCTCATTCAGTCCCTGTGGACCCTTCTGGCTTCTGGCTTGCTGAGCATCTCATGGGAAGACACATGGCAATGTCTGCTGGGCTCTGCATCTCCCAATGTCTGTGTCTAGGTGTCCATGCTCTCTATTGAAACTCCAAGCATCTCCACATGTCTGTGTCTGTGTTGGCTCTGGTTCCTGTCTAACTTCTCTTAGCTTTCTCAGCTTCTGCATTTCAAAGGTCTATGTCTCTGTCAGCTCTGAAGCAACTGTCTTTTCCAAAATGTATCCCTTTTTTACAGAACTCTGGTAAACTAATCAAGACCAACCTTGAATGTGTGGAGCCACATCTGCATCAAATCAAAAGGTCATGCCCACAATTGGGCATGCTGCATCTTCATGGAAAGTAATCTGATCAAATTTCCCACCCGCAGTTGGGTGTGTCATATCTCCATGGAAACAACTTAATCTAAATTTCTGCCCTAAAATATTGAATGAGGATCAGAAGAACATGGCTTTTCTGGGGTACATAACAATTTCAAACTAGCAAACCCTTCATCCAGCCAGCTATTGGCACACTGTTTCTCTCTTTTGCAAGTTCCTCTTTCTAGCCATAACAGGCCCATGACATATCCATTTACTCTAGTTTAATATCCAAGATGCAAACAGACTGAGGGTAACTTAAGAGAACAAAATCTAAGGACTGCTCTCTGTCAGACTATACTGTCTAGGCAAGTGAATGTAGTTCACTAAGTACATGACTTAAAAAGTGTGATACCTTAAATAAATGAGGTATGGGATCTATAACGGTGGAGAATTGTAGCAAGATTTTATTAATAACTTACTCTAATTTTCCGTTCCCTTTTCAGGCAAAACCCTGAGAAAGAAGGTCTGTTTATAGACCTCTCACCATTTTACTTTTCTTCTTCATTCTCCTCATCTTTTACCCTCAAATTCTGTTGTCCAGAAAAGCAGCATATATCCTTTTGCTTCTAAGTTAAAAGACTAATAATAACTTAGAATGACTTAAGTGGCATGTGTGGAAGGAGTTTAGTCTCCATACTACAGGAGAATGTACTGTGCTGGGTTCTCAAAACCTTTAACTCACTATGTGGAGGCAACAAAGAATTTGGAAATTTTTCCTTTCAAAAGAGCTATTAACTGACAGACAATCGCATTTTATATATCAAAGCTATTAATATTTTCACATAGCTCTCTTCAAACAGATGGAAGCTTTGGGGAAATTCATGTAAAGAGGTTGGGGAAAAAAAGGAAAAACACAATTTTCGAAACAGCATTTAATTTTACCCATTCTCTTAATAACAAAAAATCTTGACCATTTCTATTTTTCTTATGAAAACATTAGAATGAATATTGTTATATATAGACCTGCGATTTATGTTTGATAATTTCTTTAAAGTAGATAAGGACTAATAGGATTGCTCGACCTGAAGTGCAGTTTTAATTTTTGTACATACAGATAAATTGCCTTCCAAAGTGGCTGCTCCAGTCTACAGTCCAATGAACAAACTTGGGAACATCATTTTCCTCACAACTTTACAAGACCCAATCTATCAAGCAAAAAAAATAAATAAATAAAATTAATTTTTATTGCTAACGCATCTGTAATGATTTGAAAGGATTTATGTATGCTAGAAAAGCCATATTTTAATCCTAATCAATCTTGTGGGAGCAACTGTTTCTTCAACTCGCTGTTTAGTATTATAGGTTGGAAACTTGATTAGGTTATCTCCATGGAGATGTGATGCACCCAATTGTGGGTATTAACTTTTGAATAGAGGGAGTTGTGACTCCACCTATTCCAGGTGGGTCTTGATTACTTTGCTGTAATCCTTTAAAAGAAGAAACATTTTGGAGAAAGCTTGAGAATGACAAGAGCAGCAGAGACATGAGAACTATGGAGTCCACCAACCAGCAGCCTTTGAAGATGAAGGAGAATGTGCCTTGGGGAACTTCATGAAGCAAGAGGCCTGGAGAGGAATCTAGTTGATGTCACCATGTTCGCCATGTGCCTTTCCAGTTGAGAGAGAAACCCTGAACTTCACTGGCCTTTCTTGAGTGAAGGTAACCTCTTGTTGGTGCCTTAATTTGGACATTTTTATAGACTTACTTTAGTTGGGACATTTTCTTGCTTTTAAAACTGTCAACTAGAAACTTATTAAGT
>PVIY010000968.1:149818-169740 GCA_004026745.1 Myrmecophaga tridactyla
CTCATGTACTTGTCAAGGCATTGTATTAGTTTGTTAAGCTGCTGGAATGCAATATACCAGGAATGGAATGGCTTTTTTTTTTTTTTTTTCTGGTATGGGCAGGCACCAAGAATCAAACCCGGGTCTCTGGCACAGCAAGTGAGAGCTCTGCCTGCTGAGTGGAATGACTCTTTAAAAGGGAATTTAATAAGTTACAAATTTATAGTTCTAGTGCTGAGAAAATATCCAACCTAATGCAAAAAGAGGTTGCCTTCACTCAAGAAAGACTGATGCCATCCAGAACACCTCTGTCATCTGGGAAGGCATGTGGCTGGCATCTGCTTGTCCCTTGCTCCTGAGCTTCATTGCTTTCAGCCAGTTTCCTGCGGGGGTTCCCCACTTGACATCTGTGAATTTGTCTTTAGCTCCTCTGGGACATAACTCTGGATTCTGGCTTGCTTAACATCTCCAAAAATCTGGGTCTCATGTTGGCTCTGTCAGCTCTAAAGCAACTGTGCTCCAAGCCTCTGCATCTGCATTTTCTCCAAAATGTTTTTAGTAAACTAATCAAGACAGCCCCCTCAATGGGTGAAGTCACATCTCCTTCTAATCAAAAAGTCACACCCACAATTGGGTAGGTCACATCTCCATGGAGATAACGTAATCAAAAGTTTCCACCCTATGGCATCAAATCAGGATTAAAAGAAACAGCTGTCTACACAAGACTGGATCAGGATTAAAACACAGAATTTCTGGGGTACATAATCATTTCAACTTGGCACAGGTATAAAAGGGAAAAAAAATCCAGAAACCACCACACACTGCCCCTCAAACAATCTCACCATAAATACTGATGACAGTATTGACAAGCAATTAGTTTATGCTATGTAGATAATAGATTGGTTTCTATCCAAGAGAAGCCAACTCCTTAGGTTGGGGAAGTGGTGAGTCTTACTTGCAGTGTGTGGTCATGAGGAAAAGAGAAGTAGTAGGACTAACAAGGAACTTTGCTAAGGAAAAGAAGGAAAAGTTTCAGGATGCTGGGTTGAATGCCATTTAGACAAACACCAGCTCCTATGAAATTTTTCCAAGAAGAAAAAGGAAAATAACCTCTCTTTCCAAAATGAAGATTAAAATTATTTCAGTAGGAAATTGGTGTAATAAATGAATAAGAGAAGGACATACACCTGTCGATAGAATTCAGGGAGTTTCCTGATACAAGTTCAGTTTATAAAATATTAGTATGCTTTTTAAATGCAAAGCTGCTTGATCACAAATACATTTTATGAGGATATTTAAGTAATAAAGGTTGCTAATTTTAATGCTTCAAAATATACTAGCAGAGATTGGAATTAAAACATTATCTTTACAAGCCAATTACTAAACAAAATGTTTGTTTCTCTAAGATAGGAAAATTAGAACACTGATATTGTCAAGACGAATGTCTGGCTGCTGCTAACAAAATGGTTCATTCAATGAACTTAATCCTATACTTCTGTGCTTGTTTTTTTTTTTCCTGCCATTTTTTTTCTTAGAGAAGTTGTGGGCTTACAGAACAATCATGCATAAATTGCAGGATTCCCGTACACCACCCCACCAACAGCACTTACATTGGGGTGGAAATATTTGTTACAACCAATGATTACACTGTTTTTTTAAATTCTATTTCTAATGCCAGTTACATTTGTTACAATTGATGAAAGATTAGTAATATAACTATTGTCCATAGTTTATGTAGGGATTTTTTCTCCATGATCCCAACATAATTTTTTTTTCATGCATGTCTTTGTTTTATTACTCATCTACTCATACACTGGATAAAAGAAGTGTCCATAACAAGGTTTTTGCAATCACATGGTCACATGATAAAAGCTA
Organism: Myrmecophaga tridactyla; assembly: GCA_004026745.1. NCBI lineage: Eukaryota > Metazoa > Chordata > Mammalia > Pilosa > Myrmecophagidae > Myrmecophaga > Myrmecophaga tridactyla. The sequence goes on from PVIY010000968.1 coordinate 151,673, forward strand.
TATAGTTATGTCATCATTATTAAACATCAAGGCTACTGGATTATAGTTCAACAATTTCAGGTATCTCCTTCTGGCTATTCCAGTACACTATAAACCAAAAAGAAACATCCATATAATGATTCAGTAGTCATAATCATCTGCTAAATCCTAATTTTTCAGTTACACTTCCTTCCTCTCATCTGATCTTCTCTCAATTTTCAGAGATATCTGGATAATTGCCTCTTTAAATTCTCTGTGCTCGGAAGGGGGTTTGACCTTAAGGAGTAAAGCAATGAATGAGGTTGATGTTCCTGGAGAGCTGATACCTCTGGGTTTCAGGAATTATCGAGCATAGGAGCAATCTGGAGCCTTTAAGTTTCAGACAAAATAAACTTACTGAGTAACAAATTTGTAGAGTCTATTTGTTTTAGTCCTTTTTGGAATTTTCATAAAATTGCCTCATGAAGCCACCTGGCCCTAGGCTTTTCTTTGTAGGAAGATTTTTCATTACTGATTGAATCTCTTTATGTGTGATTGATTGATTGAGGTTCTTATTTCTTATTGAGTCAGTATAAGTTGTTCATGTGATTCTGGGAAATTGTCCATTTCATCTAAGTTGCCTAGTTTTTTTGGTAAACAGTTGTTCATAGTATCTTACAATGTTTTTTTATTTCTTTGGGGTCCATTGTAATGATCCCTCTCTCATTTCTGATTTTGATTTTTTGCATCTTCTCTCTTTGACTTTGTCATTGTAGTTAAGTGTGTGTCAGTCTTGTTAATCTTCTCAAAGAACCAATTTTGGGTTTTATTGATTCTCTCTATTGTATTTTGTTCTCCAATTCATTTATTTCCACTTCAATTTTTGTTACTTTTTTTCTTCTGCTTGTTTGAAGGTAAGTTTGCTGCTCTTTTTCTAGTTTCTTCAGCTGTTCAGTTCGGTCTTTGGTTTTAGCTCTTTCTTCCTTTCAATGTAAGCATTTAGAGCTATAAATTTCTCTGTCAGCACCACCTTCAGTTGCATCCCACAGGTTTTGTTATGTTGCATTCTTTTTTTTTAACATGGCCAGGCACCGGGAATCGAACCCAGATCCTCTGGCATGGCAGGCAAGTGTTCTTGCCTGCTGAGCCACTGTGGCCCGCCCAAGCCACTGTGGCCCGCCCTATGTTGCATTCTTGTTTTCACTCATCTCCAGATATTTACTAATTTCTCTTGCAATTTCTTCTTTAACCCAATTAAACACACTCTTAAACCAATTGTTTAACCTCCCTATAATTGTGACAGTTCTAGTTCTTTGATAGTTATTGATTTCCAACTTCATTCCATTATGGTCAGAGAAAGTGCTTTGAATAATTTCAAATTTTGCAAATATCTGAGGCCTGTTTTGTGCCCCAGCATATGATCTATCCTGGAGAATGTTCCATGAGAACTTGAGACGAATGTATATCCTGTGTTTTTTGGGATGCAATGATCTATATATGTCTGCTAAGTCTAATTCATTTATCATATTGGTTAGGTTCTCTATTTCCTTCTTGATCCTCTGTCTGGTTGCTGAATCTATAGAAGAAACTATTTATGGTAGAAATGTCTATTGCTCTCTTCAGTTTCTTTCTTTCTTTCTTTCTTTCTTTCTTTCTTTCTTTCTTTCTTTCTTTCTTTCTTTCTTTCTTTCTTTCTTTCTTTCTTTCTTCCTTCCTTCCTTCCTTCCTTCCTTCCTTCCTTCCTTCCTTCCTTCCTTCCTTCCTTCCTTCCTTCCTTCCTTTCTTTCTTTCTTTCTTTCCTTCTTTCTTTCTTTCTTTCTTTCTTTCTTTCTTTTTTTGCATGGGCAGGCAGATGGAATCGAACCTGGGTCTCTGGCATGGCAAATGAGAACTCTGCCTGCTGAGCCACCATGGTCTGCCCCTTCCTTCAGTTTTGCCAATGCTTGCCTCATGTATTTCGGGTTTCCTTGATTGGGTGCATAAACATTTATGATTGTTATTTATTTTTAGTGAATTGTTCCTTTTATTAATATATAGTGTCATGTCTTGTCTCTTATGACATCTTTGCATTAAAAGTCTATTTTATGTGGTATTAATATACCTATCTCTGATTTCTTTTCATTACAAGTTGCAATGAATATCATTTTCCATCCTCTCACTTTTGATCCATTTTTAACCTTGAATCTAAGATAGTCTCTTGTAAACAGCATATAAATGGATCATATTTGTTAATCCACTCTACCCATATGTATCATTTAATTGGGGAGTTTAATCTGTTAACATCCAAAGTTTGTACTGGAAAGGTAGTTCTTGATTCAGTCATCTTATCTTTGCTTTTCTATTTGTCAGATCTATTTTTTGCTGTCTCTTTTGGCCTTTTGAATTACTCTTACTAATACTCTTCAATTCTGTGTCCTTGTCTAGACTTCTCTCTGTTGTCTTTTTTTTTTTTCAGCCAACAGAACTCCTTTTAATATTTCTTACAGAGCAGATGTTTTGCTAACACATTTTTTCAGCTTTGTTTATCTGTGAAACTCTGCCTCACTTTTGAAGGACAGCTTTGCTGGATAAAGAATTGTTATCTGGCATTATTTTTTCTCTTTCAGATCTTAAATATGGCATACCACTGCCTTCTCACCTCCATGGTGCCCAGTGAGTAGTCAGTGCTTAGTCTTACATGGCTCCCCTTGAATGTAGTGATTTGCTTTTCTCAGGACTCTTTCCTTCTCTTCAGCATTTGACAGTCTGATTTCTATGTGTCTTGGGATGGGTCTATTTGGATTTATTCTATTTGGAATTCATTGGGCTTCTTCAATATGCATATTTATGTATTTCATATGGGTTTGGGAAGTTTTCCTCAATTATCTCCTCAAATAACTTTCCTGAACCTTTACTCTTTCCTTTTCCATCTCAGACACCAATGATTCTTATATTTGCATGCTTCTTGTTGTCAATCAATTCCTTGAGATCCAAAGCAAATGGCTCCATCTTATTTCACCATTTGTTCTTTTGTGCATTCAAAATCAGTTTCTCTGTCCTCTAGTTTATTCTTTCTTCTGCCTGTTCAAATCTTCTGTTGTGTGTTTCTAGCATGTTTTAAATTTTATCTTCAGTATCTTTCATTTCTGTAGGACCTGCTTTTTAAAATTTAGTCTTTCAAATTCTTCTTTATGCTCTTCTAAAGTCTTCTTGGTATCCTTTATGCCTTTAGCCATCCCTTTGAATTTAATTAGGAGATTTGTTTGAACATCTTTGATTAGTGTTTCCAAATTCTGTGTCTCCTTCAGCTTTTTAATTTGGTCATTTGGTTTGGCTATATCTTCTTGTATCTTCATGTGCTTTGTGATTTTTTTTTATTGGTTTCTTAGGGTTTCATTATCTTGATAAGGTTATTTTGAAAGGTGATTTCCCTCACTTGTCTATGATTTTGTTGTTGCTTGGTTTGCATTTAAGATTTACTTTGATACTTAGTATGTCAATAATTCCAGCCAAAGAAGGACTGTGACCTTACACAGGTGGTGCAGCCCTCCTAGGAAGCTCATTAGGGGCTCGGCAGGAAAGCAGTTTGTCAGACTACACTTCTCCTGTCTTCCCAGCAGATGGCTTTCTTGGGCCACCTCTTCCCCACAAGTCCACCTCTCCCAACTGCAGCAGCTCCCTGGGCCATGACCCAACCAGGCAACAATCTGTTCAAGGTCACAATCCAGTCCCTGTGTGCAGGAAACCACCAACTCTGGGGGCAGAGTGTAGCCATTGTGTACTTTGACTGGGACCTCACCAAGGGGCACAATGTGTCTGGTGATTCCCAGGCTCCTGTGTGGAAAGGCCTTGGGCTGTAGGACTGAGAGGTCCAACTTCCCCAGCTGGCAGCTATACCAGGACTGCTCTGTTTTTTGCTGTCCAGCAAGACCTGGGGTTATTTTAGGGCATTGCTGTGACTATTGGGCCATTCATATTTTTCAGCCAAAACAGGCTGAGTACCCATGCAGAGGTATAGACCAGATGCAGTGGGCTTGGGATAGGGTCTAGAGAGGCTCTGAAAAGCCCTGTAGTTCCCCTGTACTTTCTGGACTGCTCATCGACAGTGCTGTTCAGTGACTTAATTGCCCTTAGAAGCTGTTCCACTGGATCCCAAGCAACATCTGAGCATGTGGGGTGAAACTGCAGGGTTCCTGTGCCCTCACTTCATCAGCCAAAATCTGGCTCAGTGTGGGACTGTGTCCCCCACTTTACTTGCAGTATATTACCTTCTAGATGCTCCTGTCTGTAGCTGTCCCTAGGCAAGGCTCAGGTCGACCACGCTGTTTCCCTCACAGCTGAGGGATGGGCACTGGGACCCAGGGCTGGAAACCCAGTCTCTGTTCAGGTTTTCTTAGGCTCTTCTTGGTCCCTCACTGACCTGGGCACTGAAGTGTTCTCTTCTATCCCCCAGGTCCCTAAAAAGCTTAAGAACTGTAGTATCTGCCTGTTTGCTGCTTTTAGGGAAGATTCTGTGGTCCCCTCCCTAGTTCTCCATTTTGGAAAATCCTCCCTGCTGCTCCTTTGTACTCCACCCTCCCCAGCGGCCAGGTCCTGTTGCAGGTCTCTGTAGGTTTGGGTCTCTGTGTCCAGATATAGGTGAGAATCTGTCTCACTGCTGTCAGAGATTGTATAGTCTGTGAATCTGTTGGGAGGGGTCTCAGTTGCTGCCTCTGGGACCCAGCAGAGTGTGACTGAGTGAGGGGTAGGGGAGAGGACTGGCTGGTTTGAGATAGAAGTTTTCTACTTGACATTTTCCTCTTCCTTCCATTCAGCAAATGTGGGTTCCTTCTCCAATCTCTCTACCTTCCTCTAGAGTTCTGAACAAGTGAGATTGTCTTCTTTTTGGCTAAATCTCCAGGTATTTTTTAGTAGCTATTTAGATCACCATGTTGATAATCTTATTCTTTTCTACTACCAAAAATACATTTGAATGCACACAAAATGCAATTTGGAAAAAAATTAAAAAATGAAAATTCGAAAATACATTTCGAATGTCTGGTATGTATCAGGCTCTTTTCTAAGTGTAGTGAGCAAAGCTAAAAAAAATCCTTTTCTTCCATGGACCTCATATTTTAGAAGAAGAGACAATGAGCAAACATTCAAGTAAATACATAATGCGCTGAATGGGGATAAGTAGTTAAGGGAAGGGTTTATAGCATACTGGGTTAGGGTGGGATATTGCTATTTTATCTATGGTGTTTGGGTAAGGCCTTCCTGGGAGGTCATATTTCAGCAGAGATCTGGAGAAATGAGCTAAAGAGTCATACAGACATCTGGGAATGTTACAATTCCAGCAGAGAGAAGTGCAAAAAATGAGAAAAAAATTGAGTGACATTTTCTAGATAAAACATTAAAAAAAGAATGCCACAATGGTAGAATTGTTCTCTTTGCAAATGTTATTTTTACTTTTTCTTAAATTTTTTATGTTAAGACCCAGTTGTAGAAGCATGAAATAACATAAAAATTTCACTAGTTATTGAAAATTCCAGCTACATTTTATTCTGTTTTTTTCCAAGGGTATTATAGGCAAAGGAAAAGTAATGGATACATCTGCATATATATTTTTATTAAACAAAATTTCTTTCTATATTCTAATCACCTTAACTAGAACTTCTTATACTTGTCTTCAGATTTGCAACAAATGGTACCACTTTTCAGTCATAGTTTATGAACATTGAAATAAAGAGTCGTGGAAAAAAGTGGCATGGCTTAAGAAACATTTTCGTGGGCTAGACATAGTGTGTCTGTCATAATTGAGTCACTAGGAACAAAGATTCCAGAACTGAGCAGAGGTAATTATCCAAATCCCAGTATAATTTCTTTGGCATTACTCCTCATATGCTTCAGTTTTCTTTAATTTATTCATAGGCTTGATTAATTGAGATAATGTACATAAATTTTTAGAATATGGTATATGCTCAATCAGTTATGGCTTTTATTTGTGAAATCTATTATCCTATTCCACATTCAAAACGTAATTTTGAGATTGCCAATTTGTTCCCTGTATACACTGTGATATCTGGGATACGGTGCCTTATGTAGTGAATATACACGGTCTCAGCACATGAAACTTACTATTTCCTCGTGAAAATGTAAAAAACAAAACAAACAAACAAAAAACACTAAAACTTGTTTTAGTTTCCTAGGTTGCTAAAGTAAATACCATGAAACAGATAGACTAAAAACAATGGGAATTTATTAGCTTACAGTTTGGGGGTGAGGAAAATACTCAAATCAAGGTATTATCAAGGTGATGTTTTCTGCCCAAGGCTGTGGGGTCCTGAGCTGTCTGCTGATGATTCCTGGTTCTTAGCTTGTCACATGGCAGCCTGGTCTCTTACTTCTTTTCCAGGTTCCATTTCAGTTTCTTGCTTCCTGTGGATTTCTCTCACGTCTACACTCATTCTATTTATAAAGGACTTGACTAATAGGGTTAAGACCCATCCTGATTGAGTGGGATGCGGTAGTTTGCAGTTGTATATATCCCAGAAAAAGTCATACCCTTTTTTTTTTTACATGGGCAGGCACTGGGAATCGAACCTGGGTCTCCGGCATGGCAGGCGAGAATTCTGCCACTGAGCCACCATCGCACGGCCCAAAGGTCATTCCCTTTTAATCCATTCCTGTGGGTGTAGAACTACTATTGGTGGGCTCTTTTGATTAGATTATTTCAATTGAGATGTGACCCACTATGTCCAAAGAAGATCTTAATCTTCTTACTGGAGTCCTTTATAAGAGGATAAAATACATACAGAAGCTAAGAAATGAAATTAAGAGAAGTTCACAGAAAAAGCCCCAGAGAAGGTGAGAGGAAGCCACCGAAGCCAGAAGCTGAAGCAACAAAATCCAGGAGAGAAGGGCCAGCAGATGACAGCCATGTTCTGTCCCATGTGACAGAGACACCCTGGATGCTGGCAGCCTCTCTTCAGATTCCAGTTATTGCATTGTTGATGCCTTCAGTTAGATATTTTCATGGCCTAAGAACTGTAAATTATAAGTCAATAGATCTCCATTGTAAAAGCTAACCCATTTCTGGTTTATTGTATTTTGGCAGGTTTAACAAAATACAAACAGTGGGTCATACTTTACCCTCATCAAAAGGGCCTCCTTACAAAAGGTTTATCCACTCATGGATCGATTAAAATTTAAGAACATGTTTTTCTGGAATGCGTACAGCTTCAAATCATCACCAAACTAGGTGGGGAGGGTTGGGTTATTCATCCTCTTCCATTCTTGGCACAATATCTTCAGAGATTCAAATGAATCTTCTCTATTCTCCCCTATTTCCCAGTTCTTTCTTTCAGATATCTCCATCTCCAAAGGCTTCCACTGTAGTGTCCTCGATTGTGTTGCCTGTGTGCTTATTTTTTGGAAAAAGTATATTGTTGTCTGTGTGTGTTTACAGGTATATAAATGTTATTTTCTTAATAGTCTGACTCCAATTTTTGTTGTTTGCTGACAGATTTTAAGCTTCAGCCTTGTGTCTTCTCCTCTAACACACATGTGTGCAAGCTGATAAGAAAACCCGTTTGCTCTCTCCTTTAGGCACAGGTAGAAGGTTCAAACCATTCATGTCCTTTCCTATGCAAGAACCTTCACATTAGTTTTACCCTCTAACCGCAAGCCAATAAAAACACAAGCCAGTCTCCTTTCAATTGAAGATCAGCTCAGCAATCTCCCTGTTCTTCCTTCAAAGCTTTATTATGTAAATAATAAACTTTTCATACTTTTTTGGTGCATGTATGTCATCATCAATCTTGACATCTGAACCAAGTTTTGGGCAGGTATGTATCTTATCTCTGCAAAGTGACAATTTCAGTTGGTGCTGTGAACAGGATAGCTTAAAGTATGATGACCACCACCAGGGGTGTCTCTTCTCTTGCTCTGGCTTGCTAGTTGGCTTTGTTGCCTGATGGCAAGCCAGCACTTTGAGCATGCTTCTGGTTGGCATGCACTGTGAACTGTGTTGTTTTGTGCTGCATTTGCTGAGTTCTACTAAGCCTGTGTTATAGATTTAACTGACCTAAGTTAGAAATTTCAATAATTAATTGGTCTCGTAAAATGGGTTTCAAACCTTGAAGCTCTCATTTTATTTATGTTGGGCCATATAAACTGGGGGAGATGGCCCATAGAGTTCCATTGTTTTCAAGCCTATTTGTAAGTTCCAAAGAATTAATTTAATTTAAATTAATTATTCATTAGGTCAAGTGTTCATGCTCACTATCAGATATTTTAGAAGAATGCATGCTCCGATTATGAGGAATTTAGGCAAGATGATAATAGCTGTGATAGTTAAGGTGAGGTATAATTATTTGTCCTCTGTTTCATATTTGGTAACTCCCCTATAAATATAGGGAGTTCTTTGCTTAAGTATAGTTGGATTTCCAGATATAATTGTAACCTGAGGCCCAGGATTGATTAATGTCACCTGGAAGTTCTAGATATTATTGACAGTGGCCATAGCACTCATTTTACTTCTTGGAATACATAGTACTGGGCTCTTTAACAAGGCCATCAACAGAAATTTCATCTCCCTTACCAGCCTCAGCTTTCAGGCTCATAGATCATGATAATGGCTTTAATTCAAATTAAATTTGAATTAAACAAGTTCAAATTTAATTAAATCAAACACAAAATTCCAATAATCTGTCAAACATCAAGGGTGTATTGTCAAAAAACAAAACAAAACATGATCCCATTTTTCTATGTTTGACTGCTAGACAGTTTTTAACCCTCACATTCCTTCTTCCTCACTATCCCATATCTCAGCAAGCAGATAAGATGCTGGTGCTACTCCTTCAGTACCGGTGGAAGGGTCAAACCAGTCAAGCCCCTCATCAGGCATGGGAACCCTCATCCCAACCCCTCCACCTAAGAAACCCAAGTGAGGCCCTCTAGCCATTTTTAGACCAGCTTGAGAGTTGCCCCTCTCTTCCAGAAAGTAATTATTTTCTAAGTAATAAAACTTTGCATTCTGTGTGTGTGTGTATGTGTGTGTGTGTGTGTGATCAGCAGATTAGACATCTGAACCAAATTCTGGGTGGTGGTGGTCTATCCTCTCATCACAAAGTGACTACAGCATGTCTTTCTGTTTGTTACTCATTTCACCAAAAATATTAATTTTTAAAATATAAGTGCACACATAGGTTTATCTATTTTGAGACTTTTGCTTCTAATGCTGCATAATATTCTAAAGTGTTTGTCCATCATCTTTTACTTATATGTATCTCTATTGCTGAACAGTAAGTAGCAACCAATTCTCCTTTACTGTAATGGGTATTAGGATGGATATTTTTCACAATTTCTCTTATGAACCTACATGACATTACTCTGGGATGTATTTTCAGGGCCATATCCTTACTCATTTTTCTTTATTGTTCTTTGATTTGCAGGAATTAATTATATATGTTTAATGTTATCTTATTTTGACATATCACAAATATTTTCTCTTAAGCAATTACCTCTCTGTTAACATAGCTCTGCTTGTCTTTTGTGCAAAGGCAATCTTAGGTTTAAAGCAAATGAAACCATGATTTCTCTACTATTTATGCTACATGGCTTCTGTTTAAGAAGTGCCTTCTTATGCCTAGTTATCTAAGACACTATCCAACATTTTAGCCTCCATTTGGAGTCTGTATTTTTATTTAGTGCAAGTTGAGGATGTAGCTTTATTTTTTTTTTCAAGTAGTGATCCAATTCTCCCAGTTCATATATGAAACATATCATTTCTTTATTGACTTCAGTGTCATATATTCTTTATCATATAGGAGGAAACCATATAAACGTGAGTCATCACTAATTTTTACTTTCTGGACCATTATTTTATACTCCTTGGCTTTGCACTGTGTGGTAATATTTAATAGGATGAGCCCCCATCATGCTTACTTTTTGTCAAACTTGATTTATTTTTTTGGATCTTTAGTCTTTTTGATAACAATTTGAAGGCAATTGCATTTAATTACTAGAAAAACATAAGCAACATTGATATTTCCTACCAGTATTAGCTATTTAATCCATTAATAATCTAAATCTTTATTCACATGATTTTTTTAGTAGAGTATTATGGAATTTGTTCACAGAGTTAAAAATTTTTCCCCAAAGACTGTGAAGTCTTTATTCAGCTATTTCTTAAAGATTTAGAGCTTTTATTGTTATTTTAGTTGTATACTCTATATTATATTCTTTAATACAGTAAAACCCTATGGTAATGCACCAAATTCAGATTAAAGACCTTTGATTATTGGCTTTTATTATGTTCCAATTAACTCTATTCACAAATGGGTTAGATACAGTGCAATAATTATTATTTTTCATTGGGGTAAGAGAGGGAGGAGATGGCAATGCCCCTGGCGTAATGTTAGACAACTCCAGGAAGGTGGACAGTGGATCCTTGGCACATCACTATCCTTCCTGCCCAGTGTTCCTGGCTTTGGATGAAAATATAGGAAATATTCAGGTGGCTATTCCTTGAATTGTTGCTGCTATTCTCTCTGGAAGTCCCTGGATGCACAGTAATGAGAGTCATCTAAATTTGAAGCCAAAGCAGACAACATCCCCCGGTGATGACAAGTCACAGCTGGAACCATTTAAATCGAGCAGCTGGATGTTGATTCTTGGTAGACTGCCTGCTCAGATTGGTAAGGTCATTTCATTAATTGGTAATATTGCAATAATACTTTTATTCATTTTATGATCTGTACTTTACCATACTAAGGCAGGTCTTACTGTGTCTTCTGTTTGTTTATTGCTGTGCAGAAAAATATCATCTTGTCCTACGGCAAATATGTCCATAATCTCTTAATGACTTGAGTAGCTTATTTCTTTGGTTTGTTTTTTTCACAGAGATAATCATCTTTTCACCAAATAACGGGAACAGCATTTATTCCCATCCATTCTTCTTCTTCCTATCATATTATAGCCTATTCAATATTATTTTTAAGAATATCAGTGAGATCTAACATTCATGTGCTTTATCTGATCCTAAAGTACATCTGATTTTTTCCCATTAAATGTAATGCTCACTAAATGTTTTTGGCATGCAGTCATTATTAAGGTGTAGATTTCTTATTTCTTCCAAATGTTCTAAGTTCTTTTTTCCCTCACATATAGGTTAACCTTATGAAATTTCTCTATAAATCAATACCTTAGCAAATTCATGATAAATTCTTCTGAGATAATTTCTTGTGTATCATTTTCCTAACATTTGAATGCCCATAAATCAAGTAACTGAAATAGAAAAATTTAAGAATATTTGCAATCGTAGTAATCATGCTAAGAGGCAAAGAGTGCATGAGATTAATATGAAAATGAGTAGATATATATTTTTAACCACTCTAAGTAAAATTGGTAAATCCAAACTCAAGATCTCTAGTTGCATATTTCATTTAGGCTGAACCTATGAATTATTCTAAAAGTAAATATAATACTATTTTCATGTGAAGTTGAAATCAACTTGAATGTGAAGAAAAACTACTTGTAGAGTCTTTGCTACCACACATGAATTTAGCCAGATCACTTGAAAAAAAAGCCTTTGTCCTTATAATTTATTTTTGACTGTAAATGCTCTTATAAATGTACTTTTAAATGGCCTAACAAGCCTTCTCATGAATGTTAACTGCAAATGTTCTTATAAATGTCAATTTCTGAGGCTCATAAAAATAGATTCTGAAATGTTCTTGCAAACATCCCTATGATTAGCACTTAGTGATCAGGAGAATGGAATGCTGAAATTGAACTTCATGAGATTTTTATTAATTTCTAAATAGATATGAACCTTGTTGTGAAACAACCCCACCGATTTATGATGTTGGAAATTTATATATATCATATATATATGTTTATATATACCATTTCAAGGTGTTCATAATCTTCCTAGGAAGGAGAAATAATTGCATAATAAATAAAGTTCAAAATATTATAATAGTATACTGTAAATATAATATGAATCTGTAAAAAAGAGAACTATGCAAATAAGAAAAAAGTTAAGCATTGAGCTATATATTCAAGGATGTAAAAAAATAGTGAATAGATGAAATGCTGTAGTTATTGTAGATAATTTTTATGTCTTCACACTGCATTAGTACAAGACTATCTTAAAAGCTTACTAAGTATCTTTACTTAGTTTTATTATGATAACTTACTTTAACTTCTGATACTAGAAAACAGAGACAATCTCTTTCTTGTTTATGATATGCATAAACATATATGCACATATAAACCATCCATTAATAGCATTCTTAAATTAACTTAATCAGTGGTTAAAATAGTCTTCCTTATATGATTTTTTGCACTCAAATTGTGATGGTTTGAAGCTGTATGTACCCCAGAAGAGATCACGTTCTTAAATTTAACCCATTTCTGTGGGTGTGGATCCATTGCAAATAGAATCTTTTTGTGCGTAGGATCTTAACTTAAATTGAGATTTATTCAAGATGGGTCTTAATCCTCTTACTGAAGTCCTTTATAAGGAGATAAAAGAGAGAGACAACACACAGAAAAAGGCCCTAGACAAGCTAAGAGGGGCAGAAGCTAAAAGAGAGGACACAGAAAGCAGAGCAGAAGCCACTGAAGCCAGAAGCTGGAAACAATGAAACCCGGGACAAAAGAGAGAGACCAGCAGACCTCACCTTGTGCTTGGCTGTGAGACAAAGGAGCTGAGGATCACCGACAGTCAGTCATACGGAGAAGGTATCATCCAGTTGAAGACTTGACTTGGATATTTTCACAGCTTTGAAACTGTAAACTTGTAAGCTAATAAATCCCCAGTGTTAAAGCCAGTGCATTTCTGGTATATTGCATTTTGTCAGCTTTAGCAAACCAAAATCCAGATTATAGAAACATAGTAAAAATATGCTATTTAACAACACTTCGTATTGACCTATGTTAATAAAAGGGCCTTATATTTAATATAATAGAAGTCTCTCCTGGTGTACTTGTGTCTATGAACCGACTTCTGATTTACTTTTCAGCTTTATGATGCATTAAGCTTTGGCCAAAATAATAACAGCAGCAGTAACACCACATCTGCATCAAATGTGTATCTCTACTGATAAGAATGCAATACGATGATAGGAAGTATCCAAAACTTTCATAAAACTGAGTGGATTAAAAACATTTTTACCACTAACCTTTTTTTTTTTTAATTACATGGGCAGGCACTGGGAAACGAACCAGGGTGTCTGGCATGGCAGTTGAGAACTCTGTCACTGAGCCACTGTGGCCTGCCTATTTACCACTAACTGTTAAGTTATAATTTTATCTAGCCATGGAAATGTGGTCACAAAGAGAGAGAGGGAGAGGCATAATGAATTTCCTCTCCATTTATGGCTACTGCTTTTAGCTGCTAATACATATATATATATGTATATATATATATCTAGCTTTTTATATTTTAATGCAATCATGTAATACATAGCTTTAGTAGTGTGATGTGAATATTTTCAAGCTGCATCTCTTAGACATTGTGACAATGTTGACAAGGTCACATCAACATCAGAAAAGTTTCTAGACTATAAAAGCATTAATTCCTTTGTTAGACTTAAAAATAGAGGGATTATTTTTTTACTCCAATTTCCTACCTATATGCAGCTTAGTTATTAGCAGGTATGGGCATATTTTCCTTTAATCAAATTTTTAGCATCTCTATTAAGAAGTCAGTAAAATAAAGTATTGAAATGCAGATTGCATTGATTTGCTCTAAGTTATTGCAAGGTAAGAGGAAACTGTTATCCTAGGTAAATCAATATAATTTACATTAAAGTACATTGTCTCATAGAGTACCAGGAAATATTCAGTGACCTCCATTAGAAACGTGATCATTGTGACCACCTTATGTTGTCAGTCCTTCAATTTATGCCCCTTGCACCTCAAGGTAAGCAAGATTTGCAAGCTTTCCCAGAACCTAAATATAGTTTCCACTGAGTTTCCTTACATTGCTTCTAGCTTCTGCTCAGATAAGGAATATATTTCTTAATAAAGGAAGATGAATATCCAGATTCTAAGTGTTAATAAGATCAAAAGTATCAATTTCTTTATCTCACTACCAACTAACTTATACTTTTATGATTTGAGTTATTATGAAATTGTGGTTTCATTAAATTTCATCATCACAGAAGTAAACTTATGGTTTTATAAGGATTGTTCTCACTAAAAAGCATTATGGGAAAGGTGATCAATAATATACCTACATTAGCATGTGGACTGGGCTATTTAGCCACTTCCCATCCAATAACTTCTTTGTATGAAAAAAAAGTACTTTGTAATCTAGGAAAACATGAAACTGCAAAGCTGAGGCCATTCCAATCATATAAAACTGATTTATTTACATTGTAAATATATGGGAAAGGAACAAAAGCATTGGATTTCCTTTAATCTCTTTATCATGGTATATCACTAAAATTTCTGCATTTTTCTACTTATACAGTCACTCAAAGTTTGTAATAAAAAAAGAATAAATGTTTTTCCATGTCACAGTAGACGTTTCATATAACTGAGGGAAGTATGGTAGATAAAACAATGACTGGGAGATCAACCCATTACTGCTTGATTGACAAGACTCTTTGAGTTTACTGTCCTGAGAACAGGCATGAGAAGAGATCAGGTCTACTAAATACTTGAAACAGTTTTAAAAGTGTGATGTTACCAAATGAGAGGAAAAATGAGTGGGTAACAACTGACTACAACTTAATAGTCAGTAGAAAATTACTTTGCAGGAAAAAAATTCTCATTTATCTTGACCAAGTTCCCCTAATCTTTGCTCAAATTTCTCCTAAATAGTTATGTTTATAATATCGTTTTTTGCTTTGATTTTTCATAAATATTTTTCAATATATTATGTTGAATATATTAAGAAATCTTAAAATCATCATTCATAAGTACTTGAATCTTCAATGTCATTGTGCTGAACTTCCCTTTTAAAATCTATTGAAAATGTTACATCTCCTTCTCAAAAGTAATAAAAAAATTTTCTGTTCATAAAAATACCAACAATGAAAGAATGATTATAATGCAATGCTTCATTTAACTGGTGAATTGATATTACAAATAGAGTTCATTGCACTTAATATACTAATAGCATTTAAAATTGTTTTAGAAATATGTGTAACAAACATATTTTGCATTTGTATACATTTATTATACATTAATTGGTAGAGAAATTTTTATACTGAGATTAGGCTAAAAAATTGCCATAACCGTTTTCATTGACATACCTTTTGCAGATGCATATGACAGAGAAGAAGTAATTTGTTGATAATGTACAGGCTTTCCAGGGTGGATAAGATTGAAATCATGATAAACTATATTATTGCCAAATCTGCTATGGAACATTATATTTTGCCACTTCTATCTGTGAATCAATTTTTGTAACATTAAATACTATGGATGCAGATAAATGCAGTATATCATAGGTCCATAAGCACAAATATTTTGTAAAGCCATTATAATTACAAATTTGGATAATTTTGAAAGCAACCTTACCGGGTTTACTTCAAATAAATTTCAAATATATTTTCCTATAACACAAATATGCACTCAGAAATGCTTGGTAATTGAATTAAACATTCCTAATAAAATAAGCTTCTACACACTTCACATTTTCTCCTTTTTTCCTTATTGTAAAATAATCAGTTATCCGTCTAAGAGTTAGTTCCCTCTTTCATTTATTGACAGTACCTTCATTTTTAGAATGAGATCTCACACTGCTCTGGAAAATTGGGCCCATCCCCAAATTTTCAGACTAAATAATCCAATCATATATCCACGTTGTGCTTTGTCCATGATTTGCTTAAGCTTGAGGGTATCCGTTAATTCTGAGCAATGAAATGTACAGTGATAGCTGATGAAATGGCTTAGGGGATGCATTTCCTTCTGTCCAGAGAGAAATAACAAGTAAGCTGCGAGGCAACAAAGGCATGTATTGTAGTCTCACAATTACAATTCTGGGAGGTTCTGGTACAACCTAAATTGTGTCCCATGGGGACTTTCCAGGTAAGAGGTTTAAAGAAAGAGATTATATAAGTTGTTTGTGATTGGTGGATACTGGGGGGAGAGGTGCTCCAATGGCATTCAAGACAGTTTACTAAGTTCTTTATCTTTTGGTTTGTTTATAGTAACCAGCTGTCCTTAGGGTTTTGAAGTTCATTGTTGCTTAAGGATTTGCATACTTTGACAGTTGCTGATTGTGCTGGTTTGAAAGGAAGTATGCTCCCTAAGAAAAGCCATGTTTTAATATAAATCCCATTTCATAAAGGTAGAATAATCTCTATTCAATACTGTATGTTTGAAACTGTAATGAGATCATCCCCCTGGATGATGCGATTTAGTCAAGAATGGTTGTTAAACTGGATTAGGGGACGACATGTCTCCACCCATTTGGGTGGGTCTTGATTGGTTTATTGGAGTCCTATAAAAGAGGAAATATTTTGGAGAATGAGAGATTCAGAGAGTGCAACACTATGAAGCAGAGAGTCCACCAGCCAGTGACCTTTGGAGATGAAGAAGGAAAACGCCTCCTGGGGAGCTTCATGAAACAGGAAGCCAGGAGAAGAAGCTAGCAGATGATGCTGTGTTCGCCATGTGCCCCTCCAGATGAGAGACAGAGGCCCTGACTGTGCTTGCCATGTGCCTTTCCACTTGAGAGAGAAACCCTGAACTTCATCGGCCTTCTTGAACCAAGGTATCTTTCCCTGGATGCCTTAGATTGGACATTTCTATAGACTTGTTTTAATTGGGACATTTTCTCGGCCTTAGAACTGTAAACCAGCAACTCATTAAATTCTCCCTTTTAAAGGCCATTCCGTTTCTGGTATATTGCATTCTGGCAGCTAGCAGACTAGAACACTGATACTGGCTAAGATTTGCCTAAGAGCAATAGCCACACGATGACCTCCCCACACCATTTTAAATCTCTTAGCCACAGTAACTCTATTTTATTTTATTTATTTTCACATTTCCCATTGAAAAAGAAACATAAGGAGAAATTGCTCATTCTGCCTTCAATAAAGAGATTGTGAGAAAGTTGTCTGTAGTGGCTTTGTCCATTTTGTGACCTTGAGGGCAGGGATCAGTGTCCTAGCAAAGGCAGTAGAAATGTGCGAAACCAGGAACAATGTTGCAATCCTCCAAGAATGCTAGGTGGAAACAACAGATTGGGGTGGAGGCGCCCAAGCTTCAGGAAGTAAGTTTCATTAGTCTATGGCCATAGAACTCAGCCAAGTAGCCTCTGAAAGTCTGACTTCCCAACAGGGGTTGTCACAGGGTTTGAGGGGAAGCACTTGGCTATGTGCCGATAGGAATATAGAAGGGGACGGGTCTCTACAGGAATTTTTCTTGTCCTGCCTAGGCGCAGTTTCAACTATTCCCGGGCGAGTATCCTGTCTACATGCAGTTTCCATCGTTTCTGGGGCAAGCATCCTGTCTACGTGCAGTTTCAGTTGTCTTCGGGGCCTGGGAGACTCTCAAAGGGGTAACGGCCAGCGTAAACAGGAGCTGCCTGCTACAAAAATATAAAAAGGAAAAGGAACCTTTGGAAACACTATATCAACAAATCCTGCATCCGTCCACCTCCAAACTTCTTAGAATATAAAAAGAAAAACCTTCTAAAGTAAGATAACAAACTGTTTAAAATGACTTTAGTTTGTTGTTATGTTTCTCTTAAAGTCCTCAGTTTCTTAATTAATAAAGTTCACATATGTCCTATATATCCATAAATATCCTAATAACAAATTCACAATATTCACACATGCAAAATATATACACAAAATAAATATATGTAAGTCATCAGGGGAAATGTAGTCTTTCTCAAAAAAAACACAAAAACACAGAAAAAACCACCAACTCAATACTTTTTGGCTGCCATCTTCTTAAAATCATTCCTTTTATAAGTCTCCACTTTGAATCAAAGGCTAATTAAATCCACCTAGTGAGCCCCTTTACTCATTTTTAGAACGCCCTTCCTGTACCACGGATCTTTCCCTTTCTATGGATCAAATATACAATGTTCTAGTATCTCCCATATTAAAACAGAAAGAAAGTGAAAAACAAAACCATACCTGGATTCTATATATCCTTCCAGTGTTGTTCTTTGTTCT